>JAKSZU010000002.1:166607899-166827899 GCA_026018925.1 Tupaia tana | reverse complement strand
ATTTATTTTTCCACGAGCCAGAGAGATAGGAAGAGAGCAAGCAAGAGACAGCACCCCCACCGGAGTCCTAGCACCATGATCCACCCCCAGCCTTCACTCAGCCCTAAATCATGGGCAAGCATGTGCCTGCTTTATTCAGGGAATATGAGTTATGAAATTATGTATGAAATTCAAAAGAAAGCTGTTTTTTACATCTTCTGGCTCATTCAGATATTTCCCTGACTTTAGGGACCCTTTGAAATGCCATGCTTGGTTACAAAACACTGGTGGTGCATCTGAGAAACTTGGCTGTGGCCATTTGAATTTTAAATTGAGGAAACATTCTTAGATAGTTTCTTTAAAAGATCATGTGGGCCCAGCCATGGTGGCACAATAGTAAGGTGATGTTGCACAATGCTGGGGCCATAGGAGAATCCCAGGGTCAGATCCCTGGTCAACTTGACCATGAGGACGTGCCTTTATTCCTCTGACCCTAGCTGGATAGAAGACCAGGAGAGGATCGTGGTGTGGCAAAACTCTGTTGAGGGAATTTCTCATTCTCTCTCTCTCTCATCAAAATAAATCAAAGACATTTTTAAAAAGATAATATGGGGGCCAGCTGATGTCCTAACAGTTATATCACTGGACTCTGACATGGCCAACCACGGTTCAAGTCCCAGACCCAGTGGTTTAAAACTCATGCCAGGAGTATATGCCTGTGTGTCCAATATCCCAGGAGGGAAATGGAGGAGAAGGGATTGCAACATGGCCATCCTCTTCTTAGGGGTGATTTCTCACTTTCCCTCTCATTGTCTCTGTCTCTCTCTCTGGTGAGCACACACACCATAAGACAAAAACTCCTGAAAATAAAAAAGAAGATAATATGGATTATTCATGTTCCTGTAGTCTCAGTAACTACAAAGGTTGAGGCAAGAGGAATATAAGATCAGGGCCAGTGGACACCACATGCACACACACACACACACACACACACAATATATATATTCATATTAAAAGCAACTTAATCTTTAAGAAAAAGGGATTAGAGACATAAATAAAAATAAAATGCTTACCACTTTTTGCCACAGCTGCAATTCATCTTAACATTCTTCATGTGACAAGGAGTTAATCCCAGTAATTTTGAGAATTTTCAGACAGTGTTTTCTCCTTAGACAATTAGCCATCATCACAGAAAAATAGATAATTCTACGTATCTTTGTACTGTTTTTCCTATGTGTGAAATGGGAGTAAAACACCTGAGTGGCATAAAACATAATTATCAATAGTTTTAAATACACTGAGAAAGTTATATTTACTCAGAGGCCACTTTGAACCCAAACCTCCTCCCTAGATTTTTCATCCTACAGCAAAGGAGTTAGGTCCTGCCTTATATGACCTGACACTTCCCTCTGGACCCCATAGCTTGCCTTCTCCTGGCTCATGATTTACAGAGAGCAAAGGCAATGATACCAATCACCACCAAATAACAGCTCCACGATATTTTTTATTATGGTAATATACACATAGCATAAAGTTTGCACTTGAACCAGCGACATTTCAGTTGAGTGGCAGTGAGTGCATTTACATCATGTGTCACCATCACCACTATCAACCTCTAGAATGTTTTCATCATCCTAGACTGAGACTGTTTGTCAGCTTGGGCTGCCATAACAGAATGCCATAGACTGGCTTACTTAAACAATATAAATTAATTTGTTCGTACTTCTGGAGTCTAGAAACCAGACAGCCTGGTCAGGTTCTGGTGAAGACTCTCTTCCTGGCTTGCCTTGTCACTGTGCGCTTATGTGGTTGCCGGGGAACAGGGGACGGGTTTCTCTCCCTCTGTCTTCTTCTAAGGCCACATAAAATCAGGACTCCCACTCATATGACCTTATTTTGCCTCAACTGCCTCCTAAAAGCTTGATCTTCAAATACAGTTAATTGAGGGTTCAGGCTTCAACATATAACGTGGAAGGGACATGATTCAGTCCATAGCACTGTTAAACAATAACTCTTGCCTTCTCCCGCAGTCCTAATAACTTCTACTCTGCTATTACACATGCCAATTCCAGTAAAAGCATACATTTCCTTTAGGAGCGGGCTTATTTTAATTAGCTTAATTTCTTCAAAGTTCATCCATGTTATCCCACATATCTAAATTCACTCCTTTTCAAGGCTGAATAATATTTCCCTGTACTGTATTTATGAACCACATTTTGTTCACCCATTCATCTGTGATTCTTGGGTTGCTTTTTAGCTATGGTGAGTAATGCTGTTCACTGGCATTCTCATATCTGTTCAAGGTCTCACTATCAATTATTTTCTGTATATACCCAGAGTTGTAATTATTGCACCATCTGGTAATTCTATGTTTAAATTTTTAGAAATTTAAATGTAAATCATCATCTGTTTTCCACAGTGATTGCACCAACTTATGTTCCAACTAACAATGCACAAGGGTTCCAATTTCTTCATATCCTTACTAACACTTTAAAAAAAAATCTGTCTTAATGGGTATAAAATGGTATCTCATTATAGGCTTAATGTACATCTCCCTAATAACTAATGATGTCGAACATCTTTTCATATTCCTATTGTGCATTTGTATATCTCCTTTGGAGAAATGTCTACTCTAGTTTTTGTGAGTTGCGAATTGGTTACTCTACACTATAGACTCTGCTATGTCTCCCCAACGTTCCTATGTTGAAATCTAATTTCCAATTGACTATACTGGAAGATAGGATCATTAGGAAGGTAATTAACATTGAAAGAGAGTGCCATCAGGTAGCATAGAGGTTAAGGTGGCTAAATCTCAAATGACTAACTGCATAATTCAAGTCCCAGACCTAGGTGATTGAAAAACACTCTGGAGAAGTGTGCATGCATGCCCAAAATCCTGAGAAGAATGGAGGAGAAAGGATTGTGGCATGGCCAACCCTCCATGGGGAGTGCTTCCTCTCTCTCTCCCTCTCTCTCTCTCTCTCTCTCTCTCTCTCTCTCTCTCTCTCTCGCAAGCACAAACACCCTATATACCCTAACCCTAACCTCTAACCCTAACCCTAATGGATGATTTAAAAATTAAAAAAAAAAAAGATTGAAAGAGGTCATGGGGTGGGGATTTGAGGAGGAAGTTAATCAAATGAGACTGGGGTCCTTGTAAGAGGAAGAGATTCTAGGGATACGTGTACACAAAGAAAAGGCTATATGAGGACAAGGCACAAAGGTGGACATCTACAAGCCAGGAAGAGAGGCCTCGGAGAAAACCAAATCCATTGACACTTTGACCTTAGACTTCTGGCCTCCGAAAATGAGAAACACATCTCTGTTGTTCAAACCACCAAGTCCATGGTATTTTGTTATAGCAACCCTAGCAGACTAATGCATTATATACCAAAAAGCCAGGTCAGGTCAGGTGCTGGGATTACAGAGGTGATTAAGGCCCAACTTTTCCTCAAGAATGTCTACCTGGCTTGAAGTAATACAGTAGGCCCAAACAGAATTCATTTTCCCTCCTCTTATACCTCTTTAATTTATTTACTTGAGTTTTGTAAATTGCATGGAGGAAAAGAAAGGCCCAAGTAAACATGTTCATTTCCTAAACTACTTACTACATTTATTATGCCTCCTTCATGTTTTCAGCATACAACACACTGTGTCTCATAACACATGTGCGAATAAACTCATACCAAAATATAAATAATTATCATCTCAGCTTTTCAAAACCTTTGCTCAGTCAAGCTGGTTGTTAGTTACTCCCTAAATGGACCATGGCTCCATTCTGACAGTCCATTCATGACAAGACATATTATAAAATGCTTCTTTCCTTGACTTGATAAAATAACATCTCCAAAACTTAAGGGGAAAAAAAATAAAAAATAAATTCCTAGTTCCTGAAGGCTCAAATTCTTATGTGTTTTAAAAATACAATTTGTTGGGAACCAGCAGTTAGCGTAATGGCTATGTCGCTGAACTCCCACGTAGTTGACTGCGGTTCGCGTCCTGGACCCGGTGGCTTAAAACTCACGCCAGGTGCGTGTGCGTGCGTGCCCGAGATCCCGAGAGGAGAATGGAGGAGAAGGGATTGCAGCATGACCATCTCCCCCTGTGGGGTGATTTCTCACTTTCTGTCTCTATGTCTCTCTCTGTCTGTCTGGCGAGCGCACATGCCCTATAGCGAAAAATCTCTCCAAAAAAAAATAATAATAATAATACAATTTGTTCCATATTCTCTGTATTACAAAAGGAAATCCTAACTGGTGTAGCTTTCCAATCTTCAAAGGCAATAGGAAAGGGCAGAAAGAGCCTTCCACTCCAGCAGAACTGGGTAGGATGGGGTGCACCTGGCGGTAGATAACAAAAGAAAGTACTTTTCAGTGAACTACATAGGTCAGGAAAAAGTCACTATTATTCTGACAGTTTCTAACTTTGCCTTTCAGAAAATGAATTTTTTTTTTTAAATCTAGAGTTTCATGCAAAGTTTAGGAAATAATTATGCTTCTATTTTCTTTTTAGATAGGTCTTCTCTGTTTTATCATCCTTGCTCAGCCTTTTAGCTATAACTGCAAACACACAGTATCATGACCCAGCTGTTTTTTTCAAATGGGATCCTATGTGGCCCAGGCTAGCCTTGAGCTTGTGACCCTCCTTCTTCCTCAATTTGCCCAAGTTGCTGGGAATACAGGTGTAGGCCACCACACCCAAGGTTAGACTGGGAATCAAACCCAGTCATCCCATGTGGTCCTAGCCTGTGGAGCACACCACCTTAGCAGCACAGCTAGGCCCTGATTTCTCCTCTAAATCTCCAAAATGCCTTCTCTTGTACTACTACTACAACCTCCTACAAAGTTCAGCCTCTTATATTCGTATCCATTCTCTATTTCCCTTTAGTCTCAACTCTCAATGACTCAATTGTTACTTCTCCATCACTTGAGGTGGCGAATGGTTTTACCAAAACTCCCTGAACCTTAAAGGGAGTTTATTTCTAACTCTGCTTTAGCAACTCTATCTACCTCAGACTCTAATCCAATTTTGTCTAGAGTCACTTCTTTTTAAAACCGAAAGCCTTCTTTAATCTCCATATACTCTTTTGAGCTCAATAAAGCATTTGCCACAGACTTACTACCCCAAATGGCTCTTTTCTGGTTAATTAATTAAAACCATTACCATTATCTGGTATAAAGAGCCCAGGTCTAGCTATCAGAGACATGGGTTCAACTCCTGCCTGCCATCTGCTGGTTGTATAATCTTAGACAAACAACGCACTTTCTCAGAGCCTCAGCTGCAACTAGGAATGAATACACAGCATGACGGTGATGCAGAGTAAGCAGGGAAATGACGGTTGTGGGAGTATCCAGTACTGTATGAAATAGGCTCCCCAATTTCTTTTCCTTCTATAAGACAAAAGTTGCGTATTATTTTTTAAGTTTATTTATTTATTTATTCCTTAGGCAAAAGAGACAGAGAGAGAGAGAGAGAGAGAAAGGCAGTACCTGCAACAAGGTCTCAGCACCATGATCAACCCCCAGCTTCAGCCATTCCTGGACCATCAACAAATACATGTTTGGCATACTCAGGTAGATCCCTGGACTTGAACCAGGACCTTCCCATGAGGCATTGCCTCACAGAGCACCATATTTTATTACTATGTCACCATCTGGTCCCTGGGAGTTGCTCATCTTAGCCATCCAAAGAAGTAGCTTATGTATACAACTTTTCCTCTGTGTCAGCTTGTGAAATCAAATTGTTTTTGGCAAATGACCCGTAATTTAAAACTTCTGACACTGATGCTAGACACGTTTCACAAATAATACTTAACAATACTTAATGTCAAGTGGCGGTACATGGTTTTAGAAAAAGACTATTTGGAGCAGAACACATATAAATCTGAAGGTCCTCTGGTAACATGACTGCCGTGGGCTCATCTTTCTCTTGCATAATGTAAGCCAGCCTTCCAAAATGAGTAGTTCTAGTAAGTCCCAGGGCAAGAGAGCGATGCCAAAGCAATTACATTTATGGTAAATTCAGAAGAGGAAAATGTGCACGCGATAGGAAGAAAATCTCTGTGGGCATAATTTCAAGGAAAGACACGAGCTGGTCTTTGCCAGCAGTCATTGGATGCCACCAGCATGGAGCAATTAGAGATGGAATGGATCTGTTCGAGTGAAAATGGTGTGAAAGCCGTGAGGGAAAACCTTACATGGTAGGAAGTCCTATAAGGATAATGAAAGCAATTTTAGTGCTTTATATTTATATGCTGTTTTTAATTTCTTAAAGCTTCTTACACTTTTTTTTTAAATCAAAGTCTCTAGTTATGCCAGGGTTTATGTATAATCCTATTCCCAAGTCTCTTCATTCCAAAAATGTTGTTTCTTTTATTTCTGTTTTTCCTATGTATATATCTTTCCTATTGCTACCAATCTTCTTGAAAGAGAATTTTCCTTTTTTTTTTTAACTCCAGAGGGCATGCATGCTTGCCTGAGAGAAGGGGAGAAGGGGAAGGAGGAGGGCAGATAAAGTACCTTCTCAATGGGGAATGACCACACCACAATCCCTTCTCCTCATATCTCCACCCTATTTGGATTTCAGGTATATATGCACATGCACTCTACATATTTTTTTAAGCCACCGTGGCCAGGTTCAAATCACAATTGGCCATATGGGGTCCAGCTCTTTTAACCCATAGGCCACAGGGCTGGCCAGAAAAACTTCCAGTTTTTTACACTTGAGTATGACCTCCAATCTTTCTTAGTCCACGGGAAACCTGTCTTCTGCCTTGAATCACGACACTACAGAAACTGTTTTCTGAAAGGTCACCAGTGACTTCCTAAATGCCAAATCCAGTCACCTCTTGCCAGTCCTCCTTCTACTTCACCACTCTATGGAATTGGACTATGATGACCTCGCATTCACTTCTTGAAATTCTTCTTTCTGATTTTCCTTTTACATTCCCTTTCTTTTTCCTAGCTATCTTTCTTTGTCCACTTCCCAAATAAGGTATTCTTCAGAGTCCCATCCTTGCCTTTCTCGTTCTTTGCTTGAGTGATATCATATACTTCTATTATTCCAATTATGACTCATATGTGGTTGCATCAGGCAGGGTCCAGTCGGAAGACAAAGATCACAATAGTAATTGGAAAAGGGACATTTGAATACATACAAGATTGTTAGGTCAAACCTCTGTTGGGCAGCAGTAATGCGAGTGCTCTGAAAGGCTGGAAGCCACATGCCGATGATGAGTTTGAACCCCCAGGTGGGCCTGAAAACATACCAGGTGCATGTGAGAACCCATAATCCTTAGGAGATAGATTGTCAAGAAAAGGAGATCAAGATATCTCTCTCTCTCTCTCTCTCTCTCTCTCCCCTCTCTCCCCCCCACCCCCCCCCCCATGGATACATACTATCATTAAAAACAATAAATGTTGGGGCTAGCAGATGGCATAGCAGTTATATCACTGGACTCTCACATGGCTGACCATGGTCAGGGGCCCGGACTTAGTGGTTTGAAACCTACATCGGCCGTGTGTGCATGTGTGCTCAAGATCCTGGGAGGAGAATGGAGAATGGGGGTAGCATGGCCATCCCCCCAAGGAAGAGATTTCTCACTTCCCCTTTCATCATCTCTCTCTCTCTCTCTCTCTCTCTCTCTCTCTCTCTCTCTCTCGTGAGCACACATGGCCTAAGGCAAAATCCTTTAAAAAAATTGTTAGATAAAATTAAAAATTGTTAACTAGTAAATGGAGAAAAGAGGACTATAGGGAGTATAGAAGCAGCAGCTTCAAAACAAAATAAAATTACCTTTAGGGCTGAGGAAGTGTGAGCAAGGCAGAACACAGAAACCAGAAAAGCCCTCCAATCCTTCTCTCACCAAAGAGGAGACTGAGACTTTATCTGATACCATGTGGCTGCCACAGATATGCAGCCTGGTAGTTGTGGGCTGAGGTTCACACAAGTAAGGGCTACTCTCTTCCCCCCTACCTCACCGTCACATGGAGAAACAACACAGACATACACAAAAAAGAAATCCTGGGGGACCAGCAGGTGGCATGGTGGTTAAGGTGCTAGACACTCCCACATGGTCGACCACTGTTCAAGTCCTGGACCTGGTGGCTTCCTTTCCCACTTTCTCTCCCTCTCTCTCTCTGTCTTGCTCTGGTCAAATTAAAATAAATGAATGAATAAATTTTAAAATTTAAGAAAAAAGAAATCCTGGCCCTTCCAACCCCTGCAAGGTCCCTCTATTGCCCTCTATTGACAAATCCCAAAATTACATCCACTGACCAAGGAGTCGGTGGAGTCAGTCTGTGGAGTCCATCTTGAAAATCACAGTGAGACGAAGGATAGGTTTGAAGTTGAGAGAAAACATATTAATAACTAGAACAGAGGATAATTTTGAAATCTTTATATTTCTCACCCTGACCTTGCTTCCAAACTCAAAACTTCTAGATATCAATGTAGAGAGACTACAAAGACACCTCAAACTCTGCATATTTTCTTCATACTCACATGAAAACAGTTGTCAAGATTCGTCATTGCAATCTGAAAAATGTCTGTGGAATACCTCTCTTCCTTTGAATTCATACACTCTTTGGTATATTCTATCACTACCACTACTATCGTTTGAAGTCTCCTTATCAAATTAAATCTAGTCTCCATGCTTGCTATTGTCTAACTCTCCATCTGTGTTTCCCTTTATTCCCTTAGACAAATAGAATTTCTACTTGTCTAAAAATAAATCTCTCTTCTCAGAACCATCTAATAATTCTCGTTGCCAACAGGACAAAGTCTACATTCCTTGTAGACTCCTCTATATTCAAGACTCTTCACAAAATAGCACCATCTACCTTCTCAGTTGAACTTCTCCTGATATACTGCTGCTACTACTATCATGAAAATTTAACATTTTTTGAGCCTTTAATATGAATCAGATACTAATGTAAGCACCTTAGCACCTTGGTCTCACTTAATACATCAAATTCATAACACATGAATAGTGATTATCTATATGTTACAAAAGAAAACTGAGGCAAAAGGAAGTTAAGTAATATATCCAAGGTCACACAGTTAGTAAACAGTGAAGTCAAATTCTAAGCCTAGACAGAATCTGTGCTCTCAAGCATCTTTTTTTAAGTCTTTCTAAAAATAAATAAAAGAAAGAATAAATTTAACCAACAAGGAAAAAAACTTGTACACTGAAAACTAGAAAATATTGCATAAAGAAGTTAAAGAAAGTCTAGATAAATGGAAAGAATCCCATGTTTATGAGCTGGAAGACAATTTTTTTTTTTGAGGTTTTTGCCTTAGTGCATGTGTGCTTGCTGGAGACAGAGACAGTGAAAGAGTAAGAGAGAAATCACCCCCTAGGGATGATGACCACAACACCATCCTTTCTCCTCCATTCTCCTTCCAGGATCTTGGGCGCGCACGCGCGCACACACACACACACACACACACACACACCTGGCATAATTTTCAAGCTACTAGGTCCAGAACTCAAACCATGGTCAACCATGTAGGAGTCCAGCAAAGTAAATGCTATGCCACCTGCTGGCCCCAGAAAATATATTAAGATGTCAATATCTGAATACAATACAGATTCAATGAATTCCTTATCAGAATCCTCGTGGTGTTTTTTTGCAAACATAGAAAAGCTCTTCCTTTGGTCCAGTCACTTTGGCACAGTGGTAATACAAGTACCCTACAAAACTTGGGCCATGTGGCCAACACAGGTTCAGATCCCAGGTTCATTTGTGTGCATGTCCAAGATCATGAGGAGCTGAAGGGCTGGAGAAAGAGGATGGTAAAATGATGAGACCCTGTAGGTACATCTCTCTTATATTCTTATATGTACACACACATTCTCTGTCATAAAAAAAGAAACAAAAAGTTTTAAAAAACTCATCCTTAAATTTATATGGAATCTGAAGAAACCCTGAATAGCCAAAACAATCCTGAAAAAGAGGAGTCAAAGTAGAAGACTAACACTTCTTGATTTCAAAATTTTATAGAATGCTACAGTGTTAAAAAAAAAAAAAAAAAAAGTAACACTCATGTAAGGACAAAACATATAAGCCAATGGAATAGATTAGAGCATCAAGAAATTAATCTCATGTATATTTTTTTATTTTATTTATTTATTTCTTCTATGATTGAGAAAGACAGCAAGAGCACACCCCAACAGGGTTCTGATGCACAATCCACTCCCAGCCTCCAGCAAATATGTGTCCAGTGTACTGAGGGAGATCTCTCAACTTGAAATGGGAACCTTCTGATATAGGATTGCCTTGCAGAGCATAATGTGACGCCACCATCTTGCCTCACCATCTGACTCCTTAATTGTTTTTGACAAGGGTGCTCATCTTACTCAATGAGGAATGACAATCTGTTCAAGAACTGGTGTTGAAAAACAATGTCTTCTGTTAATGGGCGGAATTATGGACTTGGAAAACTCATATGTCAAAGTCTTAATCCCCAATACCTCAGCATGTAAACTTATTTGACAACAGGATTGTTGAAGTAGCTTTGCGCAGTGGCAGTATGGTAGCCAATGAGGTTTATCCGAGGCGCGATTATTGCTAATTGAAGATATAATTAGTTAAGATTAAGTCATACTGGAGTACAGTGGACCCCTCATCCAATATGAGTAGTGTCCTTTATAAGGGGAAATTTGGAAACGGACACACGCAAAAGAACACCATATAAACATAAAAACAGAAATAAGAGTGATTTGTCCATAAGTCTCGAAATGCTAAAGATTTCCTCAAATCACCAAGAGCTAGGAGAGAGGCATAGAATATATTCTCCCACACAACCTTCAGGAGTAATCAACCCTGCCAACCCCTTGATCTTGGACTTCTAGTCTCCAGAACTCTGAAGCAATGAATTTTTGTTTTATAAGCACCCAGTTTATGATACTTTGTTATGGCAGCCCTAGCAAACTATTGTAATACATCCTTATGTAAAAGTTGTACCTTGACCATATATAATACCCAAAAGTTGACTCAAAGTAGATCAAAGACTCAAAAGTAAGAGCTAAAATCATGAACTGCTTGGAAATACATGTAGGGGAAATTTTCATAGCATTACAGTTTGCAATGATTTCTTAAATCTGACACCAAAATGCAGGCAATGATAATAACTAAAAGAGAAATAGGATATGGAGAGCTGAGATCTAGTGCTTTCAGGGGTAAGAGCAATGAAGATGTTCTGCTGAGAAGTCACCCTGGAAAGGCAAAAAGGCCAGGCCAGAAGATGACTGAGTCTGCCATGAGAGCTGAGATCTAGTGTTTTCAGGAATAAGAGCAATGAAGAGGTCCTGCTAAGAAGTCACCCTGGCAGAGCCCCCTCTCCTTTTCTCTCTGCCTCGCTCTGTCTCTTTCTGACTCTCTTTCCCTGTCTTTTCATTTTTTCCTTTTTTTCAATTTTTGAAGGGAAAGTGTTTTCTTGGCTCTGAAATCCTCCTTTATCTTAGTAATAATCCCCTTCCTTTTCACCGTCCCATCTAGGAAAGGCAACAAGGGCAGGCCAGAAGAAGACTGAGTCTGCCACGGGAGCCGAGATCTAGTGCTTTCATGCACTGTGCTCATGAGATGCACAGTTTTCATTTTTTGTTCTTTTAAATTAAATAATTTTTGTTTGTTTGCTTTTTCCTTTTTTCTCTTTTTCTCTCTCTTTTTCTGTTTTCTTATCCTTTTTCTTTTACCTCATCACTTTGCTGCTCAGTCTCCACGCACTGTCTAGATAGGTACAAGTGAAAAGTAGCATCCAAATGCTATTAGGGTCCTCATATTCCCACAGAATCTGTGACACAAAGGGAGAGAAACAGAATGCCAAAGAGTTTGCAGACCACCTCCTCCTGTGTACCTCTGATCGCTCAGATTGAATTTCTAGAGATTAGGAAGAAAAGAATAACACATCAGATGACTAGAAATCACCACAGAGGCACAAGAAATATGAGAAACCATAAAAATACCTCTCCCCCAAGGGAAAAGAATAACTCCATGGAACTCATGGAAATGTCTGATAAAGAATTTAGGATATTGGGAACCAGCAGTTAGCGTAATGGCTATGTCGCTGGACTCCCACGTAGTCGACCGCGGTTCGTGTCCCGGACCCGGTGGCTTAAAACTCACGGTGGGCGCGTGTGCGTGCGTGTCCAAGATCCCGAGAGGAGAATGGAGGAGAAGGGATTGCGGCGTGGCCATCCCCCCTGGGGGGTGATTTCTCGCTTTCTGTCTCTATGTCTCTCTCTGTCTGGCAAGCGCACGCACCCTATAGCGAAAACCTCTCAAAAAAAAAAAAAAGAATTTAGGATATTCATAGTGACAAAGCTAACAGAGATGGAAGAGAAGAGAGACAATGAACTCCAAAAAAGCTGATGAGTTCCAGTAGGTGAAGTTCCTATGAGAGCTGAAAGAAGATATACAAACCATAAAAAAAGAATCAAATGGAACTGTTGAAATGAAACCTATAATACAGGAAGTAAAAACCTCCTTTGAAAGTATTAAAAGCAGACTAGATCATATAGAAAATTGAATCTCAGATGTAGAAGACAGAATCACTGGACTAGTAAAATCCACCACAAAGACTGAGAAAATAGCCCCCCAAAATTAGAATAATATACTGGAAATACTAGGAAGTAATGAGTGAGAATTTGCTCTATCTCTGGAGCCATCATTAATTTATTCATGAAGGATCTACCCTCCTCTCCCAAGTACTTCTCATTTGAATCTATCTCCCTCCACTGCCACGTTGAATATCAAATTATAGCATGATGTTTGGCTGGGGTGAGAAGGAAGAAAGGAAGGGGAGAGGGAACACAATACTCAGACCATTACAAAAGAATCAGAACAAGAATGAGAACAGATATTCATACACCAATATTCACAGCAGCGTTATTCACAATAGCCAAAATGTAGATAAAAACCTGTGTCCAGCAGTTGGATGGATAAACACAAAGTAGCATATAAATTCAATGTCATCCTCTTTTATCTTAAAAAGGAATGAAGTTTGGATATATGCTACAATGTGGGTGAATCTTGAAAATATCATGCTAAACAAAATACACCAGACACAAAAGGACAAATGTGGTGTGGTTCCACTAATAGGAATTATCTAGATTAGGGTGATTCATTAAGCCAGTAGAATAGAAAATGCCAGGGATCAGAGGGTCAGAGAGAAATGGGGAAATTTTGCTTAATGTTAGAGTTGCTGTTTGGGGTGATTAAAAAGATTTTGGGAAATGACAATGAATAGAACACTTAATAATTAAAACAGTAAACTGCATATTATGTATATTTTACTATAATTTTTTAAAACCCATGAGAAGATATCAAAGACCCAGGAGATTGGAAAGATGAGGAAAAGTGGGACATTCAGTTTGTAGGACTAGAATCAGCAGGACGGTTAACTGATTATGGGGATGGGGAGGAGAAAGACAGGTATGCCTACTGTGACACACACATTGATGGATAAAGGTCTTGGTTGACTGAGTATGGCATTGCCAAAATTAACTGGCCATACAGTCTGAAAAATAGGTTTAGAGAATGGGCCACGATTCATTTAGTTATAGTATCTTTGTATTTGAAGTGCTTGTTAGGACATATTTAAATGGAACTGTGATCTCCTTGTGACATCAGCCCATCCACCATCATAGATGATTCAGTTGAATAAATAAATAGCTAACTTTTACTGACCATTCACATGCATCAGTTTAATGCTCATAACTGCCTCTGAGGCATGCTTGTCCTCATTTTACAGACCTTCACTGAGCTACATGAAACCATTTGCCACTCCCTAGAATAGGCCTTGCATCATAAAACCTGAATGTTTGTGTTCATTTCTGATCCCTCAAGCTACAGTAGCTTCTATCGCTTCACTCTAAATTCAGTTCTACTCACCTTCCAGGACCCCTTCTAATGCCATCCGTTCTGTTATGTACTTCAAGTTGTCTCACCCAGAATCAATCATTCTCTCTTCAGTTCTCACTTAGCATTTAGGTTCTTTTTTTTTTTTTTTTTTTTTTTTTTTTGTTTCTTTGGCTACGTGAATCATTTTATTTAAGATTTTTTGTTTTATTACCAGAAGGCATGTGCACTTGCCAGAGAAAAAGAGAGAGGGAGGGAGAAAGCAACTTCCAGTAGGGTGTGGTCACACTAAAATCCATTTTCCTCCATTTCTCCATCTCAGGATTTGGGGCACCCATGGACATGTGCCTAGCATGTTTTTTTTTGTTTGTTTTGTTTTTGTTTTTTTTTGTTTTTTTTTTAATTTTTATTTATTTATTTATTTTTTATTATCTATTTTTTTATTACATTGAATTACATATAACTTTACAGTGTATTACATTGCTTTTTCAAAAGGGAATGTCATGCATGTCAGTCAGTACAGAGACATTAATCTCCCCGCTTCAACATTCAATATCTTTCCTATGTTTCCCCCAATCATTATTATTATTATTCTAATTATTTTTTATGATAAACATGATTTTTTTTCCAATTATCAGATCATAAAGTTCCCAACAATAGGAAACGTAGACTGCACTCAGGGCTGGACCAAGGGTGGGTCTCGTGCAGCCCCGCAAATGTAGGTGAATCTCCATGGAACACAGTTTCAGGAACGCGGCTCAGGAAAGCAGAGACGGCCATCAGCGGTTGGGGCACGCGGGGCAGAACCCGGCCACGGCACACGGGGGCAGACCCCGGCCACGGCACGCGGGGCAGACCCCGGGCACGGCACGCGGGACAGGGCCCCGGCCACGGCACGCGGGGCAGGCCCCGGCCACGGCACGCGGGGCAGAGTCCCGGCCATGGCACGAGGGGCAACACCCGGCCACGGCACGCGGGGCAGACCCAGGCCACGGCACGCGGGGGCAGACCCCGGCCACGGCACGCGGGACAGGGCCCCGGCCACGGCACGCGGGGGCAGGCCCCGGCCACGGCACGCGGGGCAGGCCCCGGCCAAGGCACGCGGGGGCAGACCCCGGCCACGGCACGCGGGGCAGGCCCCGGCCACGGCACATGGGGCAGGCCCCGGCCACGGCACGCGGGGCAGAGTCCCGGCCACGGCACGCGGGGGCAGACCCCGGCCACGGCACGCGGGACAGGGCCCCGGCCACGGCACGCGGGGGCAGACCCCGGCCACGGCACGCGGGGCAGAGTCCCGGCCACGGCACGTGGGGCAGAGTCCCGGCCACGGCACGCGGGGGCAACACCCGGCCACGGCACGCGGGGCAGACCCCGGCCACGGCACGCGGGACAGGGCCCCGGCCACGGCACGCGGGGCAGACCCCGGCCACGGCACGCGGGGGCAGACCCCGGCCACGGCACGCGGGGCAGAGTCCCGGCCACGGCACGCGGGGGCAGAGTCCCGGCCACGGCACGCGGGGCAGACCCCGGCCACGGCGCGCGGGGCAGAACCCGGCCACGGCGCGCGGGGCAGAACCCGGCCACGGCACGCGGGGGAACAGACCCCGGCCACGGCACGCGGGGGCAGACCCCGGCCACGGCACGCGGGGCAGAGTCCCGGCCACGGCACGCGGGGCAGGCCCCGGCCACGGCACGCGGGGCAGAGTCCCGGCCACGGCACGCGGGGCAGACCCCGGCCACGGCACGTGGGGGCAGACCCCGGCCACGGCACGCGGGGCAGACCCCGGCCACGGCACGCGGGGCAGAGTCCCGGCCACGGCACGCGGGGCAGAACCCGGCCACGGCACGCGGGGCAGACCTCGGCCACGGCACGCGGGGGCAGAGTCCCGGCCACGGCACGCGGGACAGGCCCCGGCCAAGGCACGTGGGGCAGACCCCGGCCACGGCACGTGGGGCAGACCCCGGCCACGGCACACGGGACAGAGCCCTGGCCACGGCACGCGGGGCAGAGCCCGTCGGGCCGGACCTCCAGACAGGGCACGTGGAGCGGAGCCCCCGCACCCTGACCCCGCACCCCAGCACGTGGATTGGAGCCCCCGCGCCCGCCTCCCCACCCCCGCGCGCCGGCCCGCGGAGCGGAGCCCCCGCCTGCCGCCCCTGGACGTTTAATTGTATCTAGTACTTCTTGCATATTATTCTCAAAGTTTTGGGCCATTTTCTCAGTCTTTATGGTGGACCTTTCTAGGCCAGCCATTTTCTCTTCTACATTAGAGATTCCATTTTCTGAATGATCTAGTCTGCTTTTAATACTTTCAAGGGATATTTTGACTTCTTCTATTATATCCTTCATCTCTAACAGCTCCATCTGATTCTTCTGTAAAGTGTGAAACTCCTCTTTTAGATCTTGCATGAATTTCCTCACCTCCTAGAACTCTTCAACTCCTTTCTCCTTCCCCTTCAGCAGTTCTTTGTCTCTCTTCTCTTCGATCTCTGTTAGCTTTGCCATTATGAATGATCTGAATTGTTTATCAGACATTTCCATGAATTCCCTTGAACTGTGTGTGGATGAAGAGGAGCTATCCATTTCAATTGGAGGAGGGGCATTTTCCTGCTTCTCCATATTTCTTGTGGTCCTGCAGTGATTCCTAGTCATCTGGTGGATGGTCGGTTTCTTCCCAAACTTTTGAAGTTTAATATGAGGGTTGGGAAGTGTGCAGAAAAGGAAGCCGAGAGAGGGAAACAATACCAACAACAACAAAAAAAAAAAAAACAGACAAGAAACAGAGAAAAAGAAGAGAAAAGCTGTGGAATTCATCTAAAAAAGAAAAATTAAAATTAAAAAAATTTCAATAAAAATCAAAAATTAGAAAACCGCGCGGCGCGCTAGCGCGCCGCGCGAAATGTCTACATCTCAGGAGCCATTGAGCAGGCTTTCTCTTGAAGAAGGGCTGTTCTGGGAGGAGCAGAGGGGATTATTAACAAAACAAAGGCCTAGGAGGGAGGGGCCAAAGGGCCCTGTAAGAAGCCTCATCTTAAAAAATTCTAAAAAGCAAAAATTAAAAAAAAAGACAGACAGACAGACAGACAGAGAGAGAGAGAGAGTGAGAGGTAGAGAGAGACAAAGATTGATTCAGAGACAGGAGATATGAAAGGGGTTTTCCTACCACGTGGGTTTTGTATGATGGAGGCCCAGTTAGGAGTGGGACATCTTCATTTCTCCCAGCATGTCTACATCTCAGGAGCCATTGAGCAGGCTTTCTCTTGAAGAAGGGCTGTTCACGTGGGTTTTGTATGATGGAGGCCCAGTTAGGAGTGGGACATCTTCATTTCTCCCAGCATGTCTACATCTCAGGAGCCACTGAGCAGGCTTTCTCTTGAAGAAGGGCTGTTCACGTGGGTTTTGTATGATGGAGGCCCAGTTAGGAGTGGGACATCTTCATTTCTCCCAGCATGTCTACATCTCAGGAGCCATTGAGCAGGCTTTCCAGCATTTAGGTTCTTAAGAAGATGCCTTCCTAGTAAAGTCTCCCCAGTAAGATTGCAGGCTCCTTGAGTGCAGAAGCCATTTTTTTCCCAGTCTCTGAATTTTCATCCTACTTCCCAAAGTGCCATTCATTCAGAAGCACTCCTTGAATTTGGACTTTTCATATTTGGGTACACTGAGGTTAAAATAGGAGTACATAGGGCCAGCCTGTGGTGTGGTGGTTAAGGCAGCCGGATCTTACATGGTCGTCTGCGAGTTAAAATTCTAGACATGGCTGCTTGAGAAATGCACCAGGTGCATGTGCTTGTGTGCTTAAAATCCTAAAAGGAGGAAGAAATGGAGGAAGGGATTGAGACGTGTCCATTCTCCATTGGTGGGTGACTTCTCACTTTCTCTTTCAATTTCTGTTTCTGTCCCTCTTCAGTGAGCACACACACCCTCTAGCAATTAAAATTTTAAAAAATAAAAATAAGAGTACATAACTAAGGTAATAGAGAAACTCACTGTACCTTGTGAGCAAAACCCAGACCTGTGCAGTCTCCATTCAGTCCTTTCTCTATATTACCTGAATGCCTTCCAGTTTCCCAGCTCTGCACATGAGTTTGCCTTCTAAAATCATAGTCCATAAAGGGGATAATCTCACCTTTTAAGTATTCAAGATTCAAGGGCTGTACCACAGTGGTAAAATGTGCTGCTCTGTGGGACACACCCACATGGAAAGGTTCCAGGTTTATGTCCACAGACCTCCCTGAGTACACAGGGCATATCATGCATGCCCATGTACCAGGACTGACTGAGGCTGGAGGTGGATCAGAGCACCTCTCTTTCTCGCTCTCATTCATGGAAGAAATAAATAAATAAACTTTTAAAAAATTTCTAGATTTATGGCCAGAAATATTGGAAGTCTCAAGTCTTTCTTCCAGTCATGTGTCCTCTAATGTCCTCTCTAGATCATAAACGTCATGAAGGAGCGGACCGACTCTTTTTTATTTTTTTTTTCCTCACTATATATCCACTATCTACAATCATGCCTGGGACATAGCAGGTGCTTCATAAGTGTTTGCTGAATGAAAAATGAACCCACTATGTAATACTTGAAAGACCCTTGAGGCTCTCCGAAGGAAGTAGGAAACCGTGCTCTCAATTATTCAGTTAAGACTAGTCTTTTTAACGATTGAATTATGTATCCCACAACTACTGGCAACCCTGACATCTGTACCACACTCCCCTTCTCTTGTACCTCTTTCATAAAAGCCTCTTGTATTGGAGGGGAAATAATAAGTGTTAAAGCCCAGCCTGATTTCTCTTGCATACCTAAAAACATCCTTTACTCTCTGCCAGACCTTTTCCTACTCTTTGCCCGAAAGGAGCTTATCTCTATAATCCTGTCACACGTAACGATTCCTTTCTCCCTCATTTTTCTCCTTCTTACCACCTTTCCCAGCCAAGCACCCCCTCACTTTCTAATCCTGTTCAGCATCTCTCAGGATTCCTCGACACGATGTCAAGCCCTGATGAATGATGTAAAGCCCTAAAGCTAGACCCCAAAGAAACAAAGTCTCAAGATGATCTATTCTGTCATAAATGTATTCAATATTCCATGTCCAAGATTTGGGGCATGTGTCTGTGTGTGAGCTGTTTTATGCCTTTAGCCACAGGTGCAGGACCCATGTTGAAAAAATATCAGTCATTTGTAAATATTCTTGTCTACATTTAAAAAAAATAACACTTTTTCACATGAACAAATAAGTACTATCTCTTCTATTGGAATTTTACTCACCTGTTTTATTTTATTTATTTATCTCTTCTCTGAGTAAGAGGGAGAGACAGACACCCCCATAAGGTCCAATGCCACAGTCCGCCTTCAGCATCAGTCATCCCTAGACAATGGGCACATACTCAGAGAGATCTCTGAACTTAAACTGTGAACCTTCCAAATTCCCATTTGGAATTACCTCAAGAAACATCATGTTTTACCACTGTGCTACTATCTGGCCCCTCACTTGTTCATTGTGTTGGGGTTGTGTTTATGAGAACAGTGAGCAGTTATGAGTACATGCTGAAGAGATGTGGGTAAGAAGATAAGGGGGAGAGAAGCAAGTGAGAATGGCCAGGTCATCTTCTTGTATCCCACCACCTATTTTATTCTACACTGAATTCTCTACATTCCCTTTCTGGCACAATTCTGTACTGGAATTTACACAGATGTAGACAATTATGCCTTTGAAACTTGAAGTTTGGCTTCCAAAAAAGTTTATCCCATTGTCTACACAGATGCCATTTGAGTGTGAATTTAGAAAATTTAAAAGCTTAGAAAATGGTATCTTCCATTCCTGCCAGAACCCTTTTGAGCTCCTAACATTTAAACACGAAATGAGGCCCTCTGATAAGATTTGGTGTGTGTCCATGGGCAGACTTGGCAGAGTTGCCACTCAGTGTTCCTGGCCTGTGTTCTGTTCTTCCCCACTCTTCCTCTTCCAAGAACAGAGCCACTCCTGTGAGTGAGTGAAAATGCCAGCTGATGGGAGAACAGACTTCTCTCCCTGTGGCCAAGTAGCCATCAACTCACAAGTAGCTGCCAATTCTCAAATATGTTTCAAAGCTCCTAGACTCAAGTAGAGGGAATAATCATGCCCTGAAGAAGACTTTAGTATTAACTGGTGCTGGTTCTCTAAGAAGAGTGATAGAAGTTAAATGGCCCAAAAATGAAAAGGGAGGTCTGCCCAGAGTTCTGTCAGAGAGTATTCAAGTTACAGAGAGCTCTAGAAAACCAACACACTGGCTGCAGAGAAAGGATCAAATAGGAGCTCTACGGAGTGTGTCAGGCTCAGGAGTGACGACCAAATCTAACTTCGGCCTTCAGGGTGTTTCTGTTTCATGAAAGAAACACCATCACCCATCAAGAAGTTGGTTTTATAAAAGTCAGATGTTAAACTTGACTTACCTATTCCAGAGCAAAGTTCCTCACGGACTTGTTGTAGAGAAAAGGTACAAGAAATGAGAGTGCATCAGTTGCCTTCCCAGCAACTTGCCAACTTCATTTGCCATCCTTCCAGTCTCCAATGCTACTGAGAAGGGACAACATTAGTTTTTGAAGGGTGGGAGACAGGAATTTTCCCTAATCCCAAACTCAGATGTGGAGTCGATGAGTTCCAGAGAAATGAATACCAAAGTGCTTGTACATACTCACAGTTTTGTCTGTTTTTGCAAAAAAAAAAAAAAAAAAAAAAAAAAAAAAAAAAAAAAAAAAAAAATTCATAGCTTTCCTTGGATTCTTTTTATTATTTTTTTAAGAGAGATTTTTGCTCCAGAGCATGTGTGCTCGCCAGAGACAGAGAGAGACAGAGAGAGAAAAAGTGAGAAATCACTCCCTAGGGGGAATAGCCACACCAGAATCCTTTCTCCTCTTGGGATTTTGAAGAGACACACACACACACATGCCCAGCATGCATTTTAAGCCACCGGGTCCAGGACTTGAACCACAGTCAACTACATGCGAGTCCAACAATGTAACCATTACGCCATCTGCTAGACCTGCTTTCCTCAAATTCTCAGAGAGGTCTATAGGCCAAATCACATTAAAAACTGTTGCCCTGTATCTTACATGACTTCACATTCCCCTGTCCTCAGAGTCAGAAATCCTAAAAGAAGAGGTCCGATAGTGTAAGATAAACCCAATGGGTTGGCAAATTCTCCAAATAAGAAAACCAGTGCCTACCACTTGAGTCCTTCCTGGATGATATTACACCAACCTCTACGCCTAGAACAAACAGAACCTGAAACAGTTACCTCGACCACCACTCTCCCCATCCGGGCATCATTTATTCTTTTCATGATAGCCAGCACAATTTATAATGACCTCCTCTCTGCTCCACTGCCCTATCCCAATAAGCACAGGCCCAGCTCTGGCATCTTGTTACGAGGAGGTTCCTTACCTTATCTACTCATTCAGGCAAAAGAAACTTGACTGAAATTATCATTTAGGTCCATCCTGTTCTTGTTTCCATTTTTAAAAACACCTAAAGGGGGTCCAGCAGATGGCACAGAGGTTAAGATGCTAGACTCTCCCACCTAGTCAACCGCGGATTGAAAATCACACTGGGCAACTGGGCATGTGTGCATGCCTGTGCATGCATATTCATCCAGTAGAAGGTTACAATAGTACTATCTTTCCTAGTCTGCCAAAACTTTAGGATGACATTGAACTTACTGTCCAGGAGAAATGTTAAACTGTAATGGCAAGTGGAGGTCAAGAATAGCACAGCCAAACAGGTGTCTAAGGTCCCCATATCTTGCACAGAGGCCTCACTCTCCTCCGTCATGCACTTTGCCTGTATCACCTGCCTCATGTTGGGTCTCTCATTCTGTTAAGCAGTAATCGTAACAGGTACTTTGAAACAGGAAGATAACAAATTCCAAGTTTATGGAATTCCAAATTCCAAATTTCCATTACCTAAAAAAAAAAAAAAAAAAAAAAAAAATCCCCCACTTTACAGAAGTCATAAACCATGGTCCTCCCTGTATTGCATTAGCAGCACATTCCTTGCTGAAAACAGCTGTAGTTTCCCTGCTCAACCATCTCATGGTCTTTCACACGTTGAGTAGACCATGTTATATTTAATTCTCTGCTTTTTCTCCATAAATTGCACGCAAATTCAAGGCACCATTCAATAGTCACGTAAATCAAAAGGACAATCATTTGTTACCTAGTCTATACAGGAATCATCAGAAGCTAGTCATACAACAGTAACAAACAGCTCCCTGCTCATCCTTCTTCCCACAGATTCGAAACGTGGCAGCAAACCTCTGTGTGGACAGCAAGCATGGGGCCACGGGAACTGAGCTGAGGCTGGACATCTGTGTCAAGGACGGTTCTGAAAGGACCTGGTCTCATGAACAGGTATGTCAGCCTCCCTAAGACATAGAACTAGGGGTTGGTGGGGGGCAGAGGAAGGAATGAAGAGGTACAGTGGGGAGAAATCTCTAGATGGTTTGTGTGAGACCTGGATTGAGTCATGGTTCTGTCATCAAACAATTCTATACGTGAATTACTTCACTTCTCCATATCTTTTCAGAGTCATTGTGATAATCAACAGAGATAATGTGTGCAAGTATGCTTTAAATGATAGAAAGGATAATAGAAATGTTGACTGTGACCCTAGTGTTATGTCCTTTCCCAGAATGATATTTTCCAAAACACAAAACAATCTGTAGATTGTTTTGAACCTCTTCCAGCTAAACTTCATAGTTTTAATGAAAGATTCTGTTATCCAATGTTTGGGATTTTCTCTAATGTTATTTTCCCCCCTCTGGCTGCATATTATAAAGAATACTTTACACGGATTCCTCATTATAGTAGTAATCTTTAATATTGCACACAAAGGATAACTCTGAGGCAATAATACCCCAACATGAACTTCACGGGGTCCTTTAAGACCTTGTCTTGCTTTTGACTGCAAAATATTTCAGTCCAACACAGTTTAAGTGCAGTGTGATTTCTAACCCATTCTGAAATGTGGAAGTCCTTGTAAGGGACTTTCCTTACACTGTGTCTCCTATGAAAGAGAAAGATAGTGAGAAGAATTGAATCTGCCCTTTTTAGTGTTTTAATGTTAAACTATGAAAGATTTCCATTGAAAATTATAGAAAATATCATAGCAGATATTTATACCCTAAATTACACAGGTTCACCAAGTATCGATGGCAGTTGCCATATTAAACATTTATAGATACATCGGGAGGCTGAAGCAAGAGGATCTCAACTTCACAGTGTAGAGAGCATAGCAAAACCCTGTCTTAAAAAACACTCCACACACACACACACACATAAACACACACACAGTTTAACTTCCAGGTACAGTCAAAGCCCCTCCCACCCTCTGTTTCTCCTATCTCCCTCTACAGAAAAACATACCTCAACGCCAGGACTTTAGCCTCTGCTTCTGCTTTCAAATTCCCAGAATGGCCCTTAATGCCTCTCATATGAAAACCAAAAGAAGTAAACAAGCAGCTCCCACTAAGGCTTTGCTGCTGTCTGATAGTTCTGTTCCTCAAGTGACGCCTTGTGTATTAAACTAGAAAAGGCCCTCAGGCCCAGCGAGGGCAGAAGAGTTGCTCAGGTGCCCTGAGTTTCAGTAAGTGGGCCTCTCCCTCTCCCACCTGCTGCCCCTTTCCTGCCTACCTCTACTCCCTTGATGACGCACAGCACTGGGCTGTTGGAAAATCTGCAACAAGTCAGGTTCACAACACAGTCCCACATTAACCCAGTCAACACCGCCTCCTCTCTAACCAGTAATCTTGATTTATATTCTTACTCCACAACCTGATGGTATTCTAGAAGAATCATGGGTCTTGCAGTCTGATCCATCCAGATTTCAGTTTAAATTTTTTTTCTTTTTTCCTGATAAAGTGCATGCATGTGCAAATAAGAGTGGGAGAGAATGAGAGAGAGAGACAGAGACAGAGAGAGAGAGAGAGGAGCACTCTCCATAGGGTCTGGTCACACTGCAATCCCCTAGCTCCAATCCTACAGCCACGGTACCTGTGCCCTGCATATTTCAGGCTCACTGGTCTGGGCATTCAAAGTGCAGTCATCACCTGAGAGCCTTTTTTTTTTTTTGGAGAGGTTTTTGCTATAGGGCGCATGTGCTCGCCAGAAAAACAGAGAGAGACAGAGAAATCACCCCCAGGGGGGATGGCCATGCCACAATCCCTTCTCCTCCATTCTCCTCTCAGGATCTTGGGCTCACACGCACACGCGCCCAGCATGAATTTAAGCCACCGGGTCCAGGACTCGAACTACAGTTGACTACATGGGAGTCCAGCAACATAGCCATTACGCCAACTGCTGGTCCCAAGATACTTTTTGTTTTTGAGCAGTGCAGTTCTGCTGTGCCATGTGGCAAGCCTTAGGCTTCCATTTAAACCATGTGACCTTGTGAAATTGTTAAATCCTTCTAGGTCACTTCCTCCATCTGTGAAAAGGGACAATAATGCCACCTCATGGGCAGGGTTGTGATGAGAACAATTGATATCTGTATCACGGGTTGCACATGTGCTCAGCATGGAATAAATGTATTTTCCATTCTGCCTTCTCACACATACTACGAAATCCTCACGTCCTAAGGCCAAGTGAGAAATCGCGCTCAAGTCCAAGACTGCAGTGACTTGGACTCCACCCATTCGTCCTAGCCTAGCGGCCAAGTACTAGTTATTATTCACTCACACATATCCTGCAGTGCGTGGGTTTTAAAGAAGGCTCCAGGGCTCTAGAATTTACTGCATGGGTTTTAAAGAAGGCTCCAGGGCTCTAGAATTTACTGAGAGGAATCAGCTGTCAGTGAAAACTGACTTCCTCCTCCTTCCTCTAGATCTTTCTATAAGTCCCACAGGGATGTGCCAAGGATTTGAAGAATAGACATGGACCGTTATGTCCAAAGAGCAATCCTGACTTTGGCCTGAGAGCAGGAGAGAAGGCGTAAGGGGCTGTTAGTTAACTTGGTGTCTAGAGTGGAAAAGGATATCTTTAAAAAGAAAAAAGCTGACCCACCCTAGTGGAACAGACAGTGACGAACTGAACTGCAGTGCTGGAAGCCACATGGCCACTGCACACATAGACCCCTGGGCTGGCTTGAACACGTGCCCGGTGCATGTACAAGTGCCCAGGATGCTGATGAGCTGGAGGGCTGGGGCAGGGGGATTAGGACATGATGGGACTCTATCGGGGTACTTCTCTCTCTCTCCTCTCTAACACAAATAAAATTGATAAAACTTTTTTGAAAAGAAAACATAAAAAGGAGAAATCCATAAGGAAAATCTTCATCTCTTGGGCCACATTTCTCTCTACCACCTCTATTCAGCCCAACCAGGAAACATACCTAGCAACTGGTTGATATGAAGGATGCATGTCTGAGGGCCTGAATCCTGTTTAATATGTCTGCCCAGTAATGGTCCAGAATGAAAACTACCCTGGCATGCAGATTTTATATGACAACTGAAAATGAATATAAGCAAAACCAACTACACTGCATACACTTCAAAAATTGTTGGTTCATTTTTTCCCCTCAGGCTAAACTGCAAAAATCTATAGCATGTAACTTGTGAAATGCTCACTAGAGGGCAGCACTAGACAAGCAGAAAATTTAACACTGGCCAAACAAAATAACCAATTAATATAGCTCTTTTAGAAGATATCCAGTCTTTCAGAGCCTAAAAAAGGAGCTGCTGAGAGACTAAACAACTGCTGACAGGAGGTGAAAAGGGAAACATATTTGAAATATGTATCACCATATATTGACTTGGAGGTTGAAACATTATATGCTGCCTCATTTTCCAGTAATTAAGCGTTATTCAATACATTACTTGATGACTTATAGAAATTAGGACTATAGAAATTAGTTCTACATTCATATTAAAATTTCTTCATGAGAATAGACAGGGCATAAAAATGATGGGCATTCTTTGTAGTCCAAAGCATT
The DNA here is from genome assembly GCA_026018925.1 of Tupaia tana. Classification (NCBI taxonomy): domain Eukaryota; kingdom Metazoa; phylum Chordata; class Mammalia; order Scandentia; family Tupaiidae; genus Tupaia; species Tupaia tana. The sequence continues at coordinate 166,802,097 of JAKSZU010000002.1, read as the reverse complement.
CGAAGAACATAAAAGATGTACTTATTAGCATTGAGATGATTCCCCTCTTTTAAAAAAAAGGGGACGGAGGCAAAAATAAAGCACTAAAGAGTAAACAAAATTGCTACATGGGAAATAAAGAAGAGTCCCTTGAAGTACCTGCATCTTTTTAACATGCCTTTTGTGCGGAACAGTAGTGATGACTAATCTGGCTTCTGTGAAGGAAGAAAACACATGATTCATTTTTCCAGGGTGATCTATTTAGCTGTTTGATATCACTGTAAGCATTGTGTGCTGGCTCTCAGATTCCTTGAGGGACTACGAAAGAAAAATAAAAATAGATCCTAATAAGACTGTAAGGTCTGGAAAGAATACTCCCCAGCTCCCATTCCCAGTCCAAGGGAGAGAGGCGAGGGGGAGGAGCCCTCCTTGGCCTAGTTTGCCTGCTGGCTCTGCAGCCCTGCAGCCTGAGCTCATGCTGAGGAGGACCAGGGCCTGCTGAAGAAGCAGACAAATGCTCCCTTTCCAAGAGCCAGAGTGGAGCTCTGCAAACAGTGATTGAAGGAAGTCAGTGAACACAGGGAAAAATTGTCTCACTCTCAGGACAGGGCATATGAGTGGGCACGGTTGCAAAGAGAAACCTGCTCTCTCAGATTTCTGCAAAGCACATAACAATGAAATAAAATATAACTACCTATGGAGAGAAAAAAATATGTTCATTTGCCTCAAGTCAGGTAGTGAGATAAAGATAAGTGTATTTGCAGTACCAAATCTAATGAGCATATTTATCTAATACAATATTAACCCAGGCAACATTACACATACCATGTTAATATTAAGGCAAAGAAATAAATAAGAGTTATCATTCTAAATCCATATTGTAAAGTAACACCCAAAAGAAGAAAGTGAAGAAGTTAACATCAATTTACTTTTAAACTGAATAATTAGAAGTTGAACAAAAATCAGTTATTGCACAAGACACCTGAACAAAATCTAAATACTTTTGTCACTAAGAACAGCCTGAGGGTAGGAAACAACTATGAATGTCACAATAACATTACCCAATGCAAACGAAGCAAATCATTTCATCATGTCTGCTTGTTTCTGCTTTGGCGAGATTGCACGTAGGAAAGTGTGCCTCATGAATGAGAGCCTCAATGTCTGATTGGTTCGACATGGCCCATTAGAAGAAGGTAAATGGCAATAAGAAAAGCATTTCAGAGACCTAGAGAGAGAGAAAAAAAAATTAGCTAATGGCCAGCGAAGAAGAATTAAGCCATTGATATTATGTGAAGATGTTTCACCTGGGAGGTCGGAATATAATCATTATCATAATGCATAGAACACCGTGAAGATTGCATGCAAACAGTCTACAAATGTGAGAATGACCATTGTACTACAATAACAGACTCAGAAACAGGAAGCGAAAGTCACCTCAAGATGCCCTGAGACATAATTTTGACAATAGATGAGTGTCTGACAGGTGGATTCGTCTGTGTCTGCTATACTGCAAATATTCTTTTGAACATAACTGATCCACTTAAGAAAAGTATGGAAATGTCATCAATACAAGAAGCCTAGATGTGTGCAATGAATTACTCTGGGTGCTGTAAACACAAATTTAAAAATAATGAAAATGACCCTCTGACATCGAGGATCTCACTGAGTAGAGAAGAATACAGAAACAGCAGTGGACAATCATGATGAAATAAGATAAGGAGTGGGGAAGAATAAGCAGTTCAAGAGGAAGGCTGTTGGCTGAATGGGCACATGCGCTGAATCTTACAGAACTGATGAACACTGACTAGCCTGGCTGGCGAATGCTGACCTTCCTACCAGAGGAGCACTCATGAACAGAGTCACAGGGATAACATGGCCTGCTTTGTGCAAACAGCGAAAGAAGTTGTAGTGTTGCTGGAACATAAACTAAAAAGAAAGGATGCCGCTGCAAAGAACAGCAAAGGCCAGATTACAGAAAGCCTTCTATGTTAAAGAGTTTGAACTTTACTCCCTGAAGTTGGGAAAACCTACAAGTAATTAGCCATAATGCGAATGACAAGCCATCACCATACTGGGGACTGGTGAACAGAGATTGCTGAAGACCTACCAGGGGAGGTACGAGGACACCAACCTGTTGAAGAGGTGGATAAAAGAGGAGCTGAGCAAACAGAGTTGTAGGGTCACAGAAAAGCACAGCATTTGGAAAGACAGAGAAGTAGCGAGTTCTCTCTCTCTTTTTAAAAAAAAAAAAAATTTTATAGGTTTTGAATTAGGGTGTGTGCTCGCGGTGGGGGGTCAGGGGAGACAGACACAATAAGAGGGAAGGTGAGAAATTATCCCCTAGGGGGGATGGCCATACCACAATCCCTTCTCCTCCCACAATCTTGGACACACATGCACATAAGCCCAATATTAGTTTCAAGCCACTGGGTCCAGGACTCGAACCAGGGTCGGCCATGTGGGAGTCCAGCAATGTAACCACTACACCATCTGCTGGCCCCACAAGTTCTAATTAGCAGAGAACAATCAGAATAATTGAATAGATACTTCCTTGAGAAGTCCTTTTTCTTCAGAAGATTTAAATGAATCTCTAATCCCATTCCACAAATATATATGTATATGTAATATACATATATACATATGATATTTATAGACATAGATATGAGAAAAGAGAGTACACAATTGAATCTGTTCCTCTCTTTCAAATACTTAACCTAATATCTCTGTCCTTCTATTTAAAGCATTCTCTTTTGTCTTGTCTTCCTGGGAAACAGAATACAGTCACTCAGCATCATTCCATCATCTTTCATATGTCTGATTTAGATCAGGTCTTTCTTATTTTCTTCAGCTCACTTAACCTAGTTCTTTACATTTTTCTTCAGATTCCCCGCTACTCGAACGTTTTTGTTAGACATACCTGGAATTTTGCTGTATTCTGTATATTTTCTTTCCTGGGTGGGACCTAAAATCCAGAATATACTGAGGGCCTGGACAGTGGCGAGTGTGTTATCCACATGTGCCTCACCATCGGACCAAGAAGGCTTTCCTGACAGCCCTTCTTTATTTTGTAATTCACAGCTTGGCTTCACCCTGCCAGCCAGTCTTAAGTTCTACTGGAAGACTTAAATGATCTTGCTGAAATCTTAGAATTGGAAGATATGGTGGAGTTCACTGAGTCCATTTTCCCACTTACTTAAGCATTATTCCTACTGTAGTCCTCAAGTGCTGCCCAGTTCAAATAAGTCAAGAAAATGCCCTTCCCCTATAGGACTTTTCCCCCCATTAATGTAACACATTGTGAAACCGATTTAGTACACCACAAGTAGCAATTTTTTTTCTTTTATTAGAGGGAGAGAGACAAAGAAAGACAAACAAGCAGGAAGAGAGAGAGGAAAAGAGAGACAAAGAGGTGTTTTTGACCTGTCTCACTCCTGCCCCACCCAGGATTACGGGGATATGCAAACGCACCTCATGTGTTCAGATTGGCTCAGGAACCGAACCCAGGCCATCATCCATGAAGCTTCCAGTCTCCCAGTCAGTGGTGTTATCTGTGCACCTTAGTAAATGGGCCCATAGTAGCATTTTTTAAATCACAGAAAGAGGGCCAGCCCAGTAGCACAGTAATTAAGGGAGCCAAATCCCACATGGCCAACCATGGTTTGAACTCCAGCCCTGGAGGTTTGAGGAACATACCAGGCATGGGTGCACATGTGCCCCAAATCCTGACAGGATGGAGAAATGGAGGAAAAGGGATTGCAAAGTGACGACACTTTATTTTTATTTATTTATTTATTTAGAGAGAGAATTTTGCCAGACTGCAATCCCTTTTCCTCTATTCTCTTCTTGGGATTTTGGGCACACACACACGTACTCCATGTGAGTTTCAAGCCTCCAAATCAGGGACTCAAATGGTGGTCAGCCATGCAGGAGTCCAGCACCTTAGCCACTATACCATCTGCTGGCCCCAGCATGATTATATTTAATAGAAAATGTTTTCTCTCTCTCTCTTGTCACCCCACCCCCACCCCCTGTAAGCACACACATCTTTTGGCAATAAAGAAATAATAATAATAATAGAATGGAATGGACAGGATAGGACAGAATGGATGAACCTAGGGAGGATTCAATGAAATATCATCTATTAAATGCAGTTAGGGTAATTATCATTTCGTGAAATTTCTGTTTCCATTGGGGAAGGGAGAGATGTATGTGTGTGTGTGTGTGTGTGTGTAAATTGTATTTCTTACTATATGTTACAGTCTATAACTTTCTATGCTGCCCTGTGGAATTACTTTTACCGGTCCTAAGAAATTAGTCTGTTTTTTACTTCATCAAGTTTTGCTTTCTTTAAAATTAGTTTTTCAAGCTGGTAGCATCAGTTCAGCTCAACTATTCCTCATCTTTTTCCTGTTAATCTGTTAATTTAGGCTCACTGTACCATCTGATCTAGGAACATTTTATCTAAATGAAGAATGTAAAGACTCTTAGTAAAGACGTCCCTCCGCCCTCCCTCTCTCCCCTGCCTTTTCCTTTCTCTCCCTTATATTCTCCCTCCTCCTTCCATTCCTCCTCTCCTTTCTTTTTCCTCCTCCTTCTCCTCCTTCCTTCTTCATCCTCTTCATTTTGCTCTTCTTCCTCCTCTTCTTCTCCCTCTTCTCCTCCTCCTCTTTTTTTTCTTCTCTCTCTTTCTCTCTCTCTCTATCTCTCTTTCTCCTACTTTCTGATGTTTTCCTGATACTCAACTGGAAACTCCTTGTTTGTATTTTTTAGCAGCCCAAAGGAATAGCTGTCGCTGCTACATCACTTTATGAAACGTGCATTGCTTTTCCAGCACCTCTACAGGGACGATTCAGTAAGTTCATGGAAACTGGAATTAAAGATCGAGTTTATTTTGGTGCAACAAAACGTGGAATGTTTTCCTAACATGCCTAGTTTTTTCCTTAAAGCAATTTTCCATGAACTTTTTGAGATCCTGCTTTAGTATGCCAAGATACAGTTCTTCTAGTAGATCACAACAGCCCTACACCCTTCTCCCTGTTTTCAAAGCTTCTCTCCACATGATACTCACTGCAGCTTTTCTGCTGTTGTGGCTTTGCCAGATCTTTACTTTTGGATGGAGAGAAGACATCCGGCCCGGTGAGCCCCTGCACACCCGCAAGTTCTGCTTCGACGCCATCTCTCACAGCAGCCCAGTCACACTCTATGACTGTCACGGCATGAAGGGGAACCAGTTCTGGGGATACCGGAAGGTAAGAGTCCATTGACTGCAGTCATCCTCAAACTGCCGTGGTTAGGCTTTTCTAACTTCAAAGTTTTCTTTCAAAAGGCACCGTCTTGATTTTAAGTGTTACCTGGACATATACACACGTTTGGAGACTACCAGCAATGACTAAGGGAAAGATGCAGTGCGCCAGAAGGGACTCGCTTTTAATTTTGTGTGTATCTGTCATAATCAGATATATTAGGTTATGATTGCATAATAGCTTTGAGTCAGAACACTGACCCTGTGAGGGATAGGTCTAGCTTACCCTGGCAACTCATAAATGGAGGAAATATGCACCCAGTAAGTAAATATGCGCATGCAGAATTTTTTGTTCTTTTACTTTTTCTTTCTCTTTTCCTGATGGAATACATGCATACACATGAGAATGAGAAAGAGAGACAGGACCCCTCTCCAGTATCTGGTCACACTGAGATCCCCTTCTTCCCAACTTCCAGTCCAACAGGTCTTAGACACGTACATGCATATGTAGAGTGTTTCAGGATAACCAGGCCATGAATTTGAACAGGAGTCACTTACGGGATCTGGCTTCTCTTGAGCAGCACATAACCACTGCACCATTGAGCTGGCCCATCACATGCGTCATTTTTTCGGGGGGGGGGGGGGGGATTTTTGCTATAGGGCACATGCACTTGCTGGAGAGACAGAGAGAAAGAGACAGTGAGAAATCACTACCTCCTGCAGGGATATGGCCACACCACAATTCCTTCTCCCTCATTCTCCTCCTGGGATTTTGGGTACACATGCACATGCACCCAGCATGAGTTTCAAGCCAATGAATAGGTCCAGGGCCCAAGCTGCGGTAAGCCATGTGGGAGTCCAGCACCTTAACCACTAGCCACCTGCTGACCCACATTTTAAGAATCTCAATTCATAATGCACATACACAGATTAACAGATCTATTCACTTATGCAAGAGGGTTGTCTTCAAAAGTTTGTGGAAAATGCATATTATGAATAAAACCTACATGGATTTCAAAATCCTCTGCACCAAAATAAACTCATAATTGAATTCTATTTTTTCCATAAACTTTTTGGGAGCTGTCTGGATGAGACAATTCCATTAATATAATTATTTACATATTTATATACATATTGTTGTTACACAGAAAGTGACCCAGATATAATTTCTCCTAGTGTATCAAAGGAAAATTTAGTCAAATAATTCAAAAGTTCAAAGAATTATGAAGGTTAACACCTAATAAGAGAGAAATATTTCAAAGACAAATATAAAATCACATTTTATTATGGTAATAAAATAAAGCTATTAATTTATTGTTTTAAAACAGTTTCATCACATTCCCCTTCAATAACTCTGTAGAATGTTGTGCAAAATTGTTTTTCAACTTCTTCCCTTTTTGAGGCTTAGCTTGGCTATTAATTAGCAAGTACAACATAAGCTCCATTCCAGAGCCAGATGGTGGCACAAGGGTAATGCAATTGGAACCATATGTGAAGGTCTTGGGTTCGCATACCTGGACCTCCCTGTGCTCACTGGGCAAAAGCACAAATGCCTGTGATCCTGGCTGGCTGACATTAGGGGAGACCACATCATGAAGATTCTGTTAGGGGTGCCTGTCTTTCAGTCCTGTCTTCATCTCTCTGTGTATATCTCTCTTTCTTGTAGAAGAAATACATAAATGGTAAAATTATACAAGGGGTGGCATGGTGGTTAAAGCCTGAATCCTACAACTGCACTGTGTAAGTCCCGGACCTGGCAGCTTGAAAAACATGTCGGGTATATGTGCATGCATGCCGGAAGTCCTGAGAGGAGAATGGAGAAGGGATTGTAAGATGGCTATGTGGCCAGGAAAAGTAGGAAACATTGGTCACTACAGCCTACTATGAAACAATGTATTAATACAATCAAAAGAGCCAATAAAAAGATAGTTTCAGATACAAGAGGAGTGGAAAGGAATCAGTAAAAGGGAAACCTCACTGCTGTCTTTATGAAATGTATAACAAATGATTAATCTTGTCAAAAAACGTATATGATACAGTCTGAGTGTGGCACAATACAGAAGACTTGTTTTAAATGGTTATAGTCTGACCTTCACGAAGCTACTTTCTGTGTGCATCAATGAAAAATCAGATTCGCCATTTGCCTGGTAAGCCTGTGGCCCCTAATCAATGGTACGTTTCTCATCACTGTACATTCATAGCACGAGATTCAGCCCATTCGATAACGTGCAATTAAGACAAGAAAATACAGTTGTTTTCATTAGAGAGCTCACAGAAGCTTACAGGTGGGTAAGACCAGCTAATACATGTGCATTCAGAGCTCCTGGAAATAAATAATAATAATAATAATAATAATAATAATTAAAAAACAGACTCCTCTGATTTCAAGAGGAACTCTTGTGAGCTTTAACACTTTAAACCTTTCTTAGGATCCTAAGGGATCTGTGAAAGGAAACCACTAGATGCAGTTGTGCTGTGATTCGCCTGTCTGATCTTTTTGTAGCTGTTGGTCTTGCGTTACTTAGGAAAAGGTCACACTCGTGTATTTAGATAGCAAGCAAGGTATTTATACTTAATCAGGAATATACCAAAGGCTCAAAATGGAAGGTCTGAAATCTCTCATCTCGGTTGATGACTCAGGACTATTCAATTGTACCTGTTTTAGAAAATCTTTATTCCAAGCACTCTGCCCAAGGCACAAAGAGAGAAAGCACGAAGAAAAAAAATCTCTCTGGGATGCTAATTTATCTATTGATCTACACCTCTGGGCCCTGAGGGCTTCCAATAATTTAGCAATCTTTCTAGTAAGGGGATCCCACCTCCTTTTTTAGCATATTCATTCATCAACCTTGATCCCTAAGACTGTACTAATTGCTTAAAGTGCTGCAGTGGGCCATCTCCTGAACCCTAAGATAAGCATCCTCATCACCTCTGTTAATGAGGCTTTGTGCTACTGCTTAATGCACATCACCTCCAACCCAGTAGCCACCCGGGTAGTCCTAGCTGCGATTTACGCAAGGAGAAACTGACACTAGCAGATTCGAGGTAGAGCCGATATTCAAACTCGGATGAATCTGGCTTTATAGTCTCTTGCTTTGTGTATGCATGTGCAAGAGAGAGTGGGTGAGGGGAAAGGGAGAGGAGAAAGTGAGGCCTGGCTGCACTTTTTTCTCCCATTCCATATCCTGCCGAGATCCACTCACTTGCACCAAGCATGCTCTTTGTTTTTCGTTTAATTTGCTCTAGTCATCACGTGGGATCCAGTCATCTTTGCCACCACACCACTGGCTGGCCCCTCGATGTGTTTTCCAAGCTGCCAGGGCCAGGATTCCACCCCTGATAGACCGTGTAGGATCTGGCTCCCAGCTACGTGGAACTTTCTTGGAGAAAGAAGGTAGCTTGAAACTCCCTAGCTTGATTGAGTGAAAGTTGTTGTCAGGCCTTACTTTCTGGTCCACCAGTGGCTCTCAGCTTTCAGTTATTTTCAGATGGGACTCGTTGCCACATATTTTTTGTGATGACAAAAGAAAAAGAAGGGCATCTCTAGTCTATGGTATTGTAAACGCGTTCAGTCACACAGCTGTATTCCAATAGCGGGTACTCTGGATGAGGAGTTCTGTTCCTGTTTTCTTTTACCACCAGGGGGACCCCTGTTACAAGAACATTGAATTGTTGAAACAACCTCAGTAAAACTATTTAAACCATCCTCCAACATCCCAAATAAGAAACTGTTTTTCCTTTTCTTCAGCCCCACATCCAGTGGGTCACAGAGGCTTGTCACACCCTCCGTCCTCTCTCATGGCTCCGAAATCCATCTCTTCTTTGCCATTTCTATAGCCCCTGCCTTGACTGTAGCCCTTCCCCTCTTACCCCTAGAATACTGGGAGACCTTCATAAAGGGTTGACCTGCCCGCCCCCTTTCTTCCTGCAACCCATCTTCCATCCTGAAGTCGAAGAGAATTTCAGCACACTCCGGTTATTGCACTGCGCTGGCGTATACCTTCTTTTGGCTTCTCACTGAGTAGAAGATGAAGTGCCTTCACCCCACATTTCTCACCCTGACCCTTCACAGTCTGGTCATAATGGCTTCTTGTCAGGCCTTTGTGTTAGTTAGGTTTAACCTGTCCCAAATCATCACAAAATTGCAATGTGATCTTGAATGTGCTATTTCACATCCATGACTTTCAACCTCTTCATCAATGTAAGGAACAATAATGGAGATAAACTGTGTGAGACTTCTAGCATACTTTCTGACTGTATAATCAAATTTCCATCAGGGGACCACTAGTACAGTGATACTGCACTCCTTGAGAGAAGCCAAATCCCGCAAGGTGACTGCAGTTAGAATTCCCAGCCCAGTCAGCCCGAAACATGCCAGGCAAGGTACACCATGGAGGGTGGTTCTTTCTCTCTCTCTAGCATGTATATCCCCTCTTTCATGAATAAAAACTTTTTTTTAATTGCCTTCTGTATAGGCACTTTTTACATTGATGACAGTGGTGAGGTATATCCTGATATACCACATCATTAAAGTAATCTCTCCTAAGCATATTAACTATTGTTATCCACACCCCAAACAAAGAGCTATCTTCCATGCCTTTTTCTTTGTAAGTAAACACTTTTATGGAAATATAGCATACATCCTAATTTTAGATTCCCCAGATACATAACCGAGAGTGGTTTATTTGGGAGATGGCCCCCCAAAATCTTGATAGGGAGTGAGGAAGTGAAATGGGGAAGAGATGAGAGTCAGTAAAGGTTGCATTATCAAGCAGGTACCACTACAGGCAGCCAGAGCTCAGTCCCACTGAAGACCTCTGGAAATGTCATAGAACATCTGGTAACAGCCGGGATATTTATACACCCTCCAGTCAAGCTTTGGTTAGGATTGCTCCTGAAGGGACTTTGTTCTCTGACACCTCTGAACTGTTGCTTTTACAAACCACAGTCTTCTTGAGGCCAGAGTAAGGCCTTAGGCAGAGAGATACAGTGACTAACTGCTAGAAGGTGAGCCAGCATTCACTGACGAAGGGTTATGGGCCAACTGAGATACTGCATGAAGATCCAGTTACTATACACGCTCACCAACACGTGGTCTTGTCAGCTTCTTTTTTTTCCTTCATTCCGTAATTATTGCGTGATGTTGTATGTTTGTTAACCATTTGGATATCTTCTTTGTAAAGGAACTGTTCAAGTTTCTTGATTATTTTTTGGCTATTTTTAAACATGGCGTCTGGCTTTTTCTTACAGATTTTTAAGACTTTCTTTAATATATACCAGATAGGAGTGTTGTTGGATATACATATGGTAATATCTTATTCCAGTCAGTGTCTTGCCTTTTTTCTGTCTAGCAGGGTATCCTAATAAAAAGCTTTTCTTGATAATTAGTGTTTTTTGTGCCCTGCAGTAAAAAATCATGAAGATGGCCTTCTAAGTCATCTTTGGATGCTTTATTGTTTAATTTTCTACATTCTGGCATGCAATTCTGGAAACATCTTTATGTGTATGTTTCTTATATAAGATAGGGGTTGATACACACACACACACACACACACGGAACTTCAAAAGTTTTGTGAAAATGAAATTAACGTACAAATTTATTTTGGTGCCAAAATTTATTTTGGTGCCACATAGTTTTTTTTGTAATGTATAGCTCCAAAGAACTTTTTGTTACATACGCAATTGATCAACCTGAGTGTGTGTGTGTGTATTTCTTGGGACCAGCAGTTGACATAATGGCTATTTCACTGGACTCCCATGTAATCGACCACGGTTCAAGTCCCAGAACCAGTGGCTTAAACTCACGCTGGGTGCGTGTGCATGCGTGCCCAAGATCCCCAGAGGAGAATGGAGGAGAAGGGATTGTGGCGTGGCCAGCCCCCCGAGGGATGATTTCTTGCTTTCTGTCTCTCTGTCTTTCTGCAAGCACATGCGCCCTATAGCAAAAAACTCTCCCCCACACCAAAAAAAAGAAGAAAACTATTTCTTCCCACTGCACAGGAATGGCACTTTTGTCGCAATATACACATGGATCAGTTGTTGAATCCTCAAGATTTTACCATCTGACTAAATGGTCTGATTCATACAGTAGAGTAAATTTAATAGAAATAAACTTACTTGGGGCTGGCAAGTGGCATGGTGGTTGAGGCACTGGACTCCCACATAGCTTACCGTGGTTCCAGTCCTGGACCTGGTGGTTTGCTTTATCACTTTCCCTTTCTCCCTCTGTCTCTTTCTAGTTACATTAAAAATAATAATAACAACAACAAATAAAATAAATTAATAATTCTTTTTTAAAAAGAAATAAACTAACTCAATCTAATAAGAACTCTATTTTTAAAGCTCACAACTATCATCATTCTTAGTGGTAAAATGTTAAAGCTTTTCTCAGGGACTGGGAAAAAAATAGGATGTTGCCTATAATCATTTGTATTCAAACTCATACAGAATCTCATACTCTATGTAACCAGAAAAATGAAGAAACTTAAAAAGTATAAGAATTAGTAAAGAAGAAATAAAACAGTCTATTCACAGATAACATGGATAGATATTTAGAAAATCCAAAAGACTAGCAGCTAAACTGTTAGAAATTACTAGGTATATTTAGCATAGAGCCAAGTTTAGTACACACTAGTAACAAAAAAGGAGAAAAGAAAATTAAAAAGTGATTTAATTTGAGCATCATAAAAAGCATCAAACAACCAGGAAAAAATATCACAAACGATGTGTAAGTCCTTTACACAGAAAACTATAAAGCACCACTAAATGATTTTTTATAATATAGAGAAATCTATCATGTTCAAGAATTATATGACTCCAAATTGTGAAAAATATCAGTTTTCAAGTTGATTTATGCATTTAATGCAAAACTAATCAAATATCAGCAGATTTATTTATGAAAATTAATAAATAGATTCTAACGTGTATATGGAAATGAAAGGGCCAAGAATAGTCAAGAAAAATCTTGAAGAAGAAAATAGAAAAAAGCATTATACATTAGAAATGTACCAAGTATCAAGACATTACAAAACTACCTCTATTATGGCTATGTACCGTTGGTATAAGAATAGACTAAGGTTCTCTGGAAAGTGAGGCCTGAGTACTTATATTTTCTGAAAGCTCCCAAGAGTTTCTTGGGTTTTTTGTTGTTGTCACTGTTTTTGCTAGAGGACACCTACACTCACCAGGGAGGGAGAGAAGGAAAGAGAGAAAGCATACCCTATGGGGCATGGACATGCCGCGATCCCTTCTCTATTTCTCGCTCTTTTCAGGATTTTGTGCGTATATCACACACGCCTCCCGTGTTTCTAAGCAGCCAGGTCCAGGACTGGAATTGTGCCATTGGCCATGTGGGATCCAGACTTAACCACCACATCACTAGCAGGCCCCCAAGAAGTTTTAATAGGCATCAGATGGAGGACCACTCTTCTAGCTCACATGTTTACCTACTTTCTTTAACCTGCTCCTCCTTTCTACTCAAATTTTAAAATTTGCCTTCTTCTGTACTCCTGTGGCATTTTGTTCTCTTCTTTGTACTTTAGCACCATATTACACATAGTCACTCGTCTCCCCTTAACTACCTAAGGATAAGAACTTTAAAAATGTATGTTTATATGACCCGACTAGTACCTAATATATGAAGTTCCTAAACAAGCATCCATTGACTAGCTTAAAGAACCACTGGGTTTGATTACTGATATAAACCCCTCCTTCATGAGCCCCAGGCTGTGCTGGATAAAACTTAACACATTTCTTTGCCTTAAAAATCACATAAACAACCTCCCCAAAGACCAAAAGTGAAAGATTTAAAATTACTTTTCTTAGTTGCTCTCTGGGGTGTTCTGTTAGTTTAACTTCCATGAAAAAGGACTTAAAAATGACATCAAACAGTAATTGCAGTTAAGAAGGTACCTGCCAGCCCAAATTAATAACAACGTAACAGTCCCATTAGTTTCAAAAGTGAGTGGGTGAAATTCTCAGCGTGCGCCTACTTTTGACTATTTATTGTAATTTATGATACATGCAAAGACTTCAGCCTTTGGCTGTTAAAATCAAGATAGCCACCATGACACCAGATGAAAAGCCACCAGATCGGTATTTTGAATCATTCTGGTTAGATATTGATTTAGGATTGAAAATGAAGCAAAGGTATACCATACCTTGAGTTTAATTAAAAAGATATGTAATTTGGGACCAGCAGATGGCATAATGGTAACCATCACTGGACTCCCACATAGTCAATCACAGTTCAAGTCCCAAACCTGGTGGCTTAAAACTCATGCCAAGTGCATGTGCATGCATGCCCAATATCCAGAGAGGAGAATGGAAGAGAAGGATTGTGGCATGGCTATGGCTATCCCCTCTTGGGGGGGGGGGAGGTGAGTTCTCACTTTCCATCTCTGTCTCTCTTATAAGCACATGTGCCCTATAGCAAAAATATCTCAAAAATAAATAAATAAATAAATAAATAAATAAGCTATGTAATTCACCTTTGGTTCTGATAAAAGAAGTCCCTATAGAGATCCTAGACTGGTGGTTATTCTTGGGCCATCACAGTCTCCCAGGTCAGCCCATTCATTTCTGGACAGTACCAATTGTCAGAAATCTCTTTCTCAGCCTTTGGTAACATATAGATTCCATTTACTCTATTTTACTTGAGTCAGATCCGAAATACTTGAACAGTGCATGCCTAGTCGTTCATCTTTCCTTCTAATTGAATGGCTCCACTTCCTGTACTGCTCTTTGTATGACTTAATTTCTATCTACCTCAATCTCATGGTGCACACCAAGTGGACTCTGGACACTCCTAGAGAGTGGCACAATGCCATGGCAGGGCAGAACATTCTAGGTGTGGGTCAGCTAAGGAATGTAGAATCGATTTTTAGCACCCTTTGTTATGAGTAATGTTTCTGGCAATTGACCCTGAGTTGATTGACTTCTGCCATAGCGTCACATGGTGGGCTTCTTAATGAACTTTAAAGAATAAGCAAACACAAACTCTACTGTCCTTTTCTGGTGTTTTGCTACACAGACATCTCTCTAGTCTTAAATCTGTAGAGGTCATCTTTTATATTTTGTATAACTATCCATTTGTTTACATTAAATTCTCTCTCACTCGATTTACCCCAACCTGGATTTTAACTCTGATCCAACTTGTTAACAATTGAACTACTTTTGTTCCATCCATAGATTGAATCAGCATCCATTCCCGGCCTTATATATATTGTGGATATCCATTTGCAAAATCAAGAACTGAGCCCTCTATCATATAATAAAGGTGACATTGATCCATTTAGGAACATCTTTTGAAGGAAGTTATTCTATTAGATAAAAATTCACCTAGTAGTAGTAATTCTAGGCTACCGTTTTCCATGTTGCCGATAAGAAAACAAAGACACACTTTTCAAACACCTTGCCTAAAACTAGATGCAGAATGTCTGCAAAATCCCCCTGTCTGTAGAAGAAGACTTAAGTCGTTGTACCCTAACATGTCATCATTCCTTATGCAGAAGAACTCAGGTCAAATTGAAAATGCAACCACCTTGTCAAAGAAAAGCCAGGCTAGCACCAAGAAGGACCAGCACTAAAGCTACCTTTTCAATAAACAGTGCTATCTTCCCATTCTGTTTTTATCTACACATTTAACCCATTTGAAGTCACTTAGCTATCACAACCTTCTAAACTTCACCATTTCAACTTAGCCATATCTCTTCTGGCTGCCTAACAGTCTTGCCTGTCACTCTCTGGCCAGTCGGAGAAATGCTTCATCACAGAATATCCCCCGGCTCCTACATAAGGACAGTATCCAGGATTGAATGCCTGCCAAGATCTAGACTGTCAAACGGGAAAGAATCCTGGTGATAGGAACTATGAAAAACTTAAATCAATATTAGCTGCTGAGAGTGATTCTTCCCTGCTGAGAAAACTTGTAGGCCATGCTAAGGGTGTACCTAGGAAAATAAGAACACCTTGAATGGTAGGAAGAGCGGGGGCTAACACATGAGAATGTATTTTTGGTAATTCTGGCTGCTCTGAGAATAGGGAATACAGGTGCACACCCCTTGCCTGTACCCCCAGAAAGCCCTTGAGAGGAGCAGGAGTGCTTGGAGGCCTGCCGTCTCCTGCGCTGTCTCAGCACACACACCACGCATCTCTGTTGCCACACTAAGAAGCATTGTTGCTGATTGGCCAAATTAACCACTGATGCAGGCGGACCAATTTTCTCCTCCTGTGAAGAATTATACCTGTCAAAGAAAAAAATGGAAAAAGGTAGACAATAAAACTGGTTTGTCCCTTTTATGCCTATCAAGGTATTACCTATTTGCATTCTCTCCGATGCCAACAGTAAAAATAGGCAGCAAAAGCCTATCTAATCTTTCTCCCAGAGAGCTTAAAGGACAGGCATATATCAGCCTTGTTCTTTTCCACAAGAGAGAAAAATAGATCCTTTTATTCCTTATCCCGTACTACTCTCCTCCCCTCCACTCCATTCATTTTACATGTGGGAAACCTGAATCACTGACAAACTGTCAACGATTATTACCAAGGATAAAACTAGGATTAAAAGCTAGTCTCATAATTCCAAGCCTTCATTCCCTCACATCCATATTAGATACGGAAGGCGTTGTGTCCAGTTCTCTTACAAAAGCATCCTCTTTCAGCATATATCCTTTTATAATTCATTTTTCTATGGACATGGAAATTTATAGGAGAACGTGACTCAGTTCTCCCTACATTACATAGGGGAGCAGTTCTGAGGTCCAGTCCAAATCTAAGTGCTTACTAAGCATCCAAAATATCCAACTGATTATACCTAAAACAAAAATTGTATCATTCCTCTTCAATCCTGTTCCTCTTTCTGCATTTCTTGCCTCGATCCTGCTTTTCTTCCAGACACTACCTCTCCCCTCAAGCTCAATATCCACACATCATTAACCAGAAGGCCCCGTGTACTGAACTTTTCAGCAACTCCTCAGACCATTGCCTAGATCACTGGAATAACTGACTGTAATTCATTTCCTCCCTGCTTGTACTCCATTTTCTCATTGCCACCTTCAATATAGATGTTAGACTGTATTGCTTTAAATCCTTCCATGACTACTCAACACTTGCATGGGGGCCAGCAGATGATGTAATGTTTACGTTGCTGAACTCCCACATGGCTGACCACAGTCAGAGTCCTGAACCTAGAGGCTTGAAACTCATACTGGGCGCATGTGCATATGTACCTAAAATCCCAAGAGGAGAATGGAGGAAAAGGGATTGCATCCTCCCTGTGAGGTTGTTTCTTGCTTTCTATCTCTCTGTCTCTCTGGTGAGCACACTCACCCCACAGCAAAAAACGAACAAACAAAAAACATTGCATGAAAAATCAAGTCTGAGCATTATAACCCAGTCTTTTCATAATGTGATTCTTGCCTATCTCTTGGATATTATTATCTGAAATTATCTACCATGTTTCTTGTGCGCCACTCATGCCAAATGACTTGTTGATCCTCCATACCTCTGATACCATCTCCCGTATGGTATCAGAGACCCTTTTCACCCAGATACTTGCTTGGCTAATCCCCTTACCTTCTTCAAGACTACCCAGATGCACCATCTCAACAAGGTTTACCCTGACCACTCTGTTTACATTTGCACACTTCCCCCATCATCCAGCACTCCAGGTCCTCCTGATTTCTTCAGTATTTTTTACATCACCTTTAAGCAGGCTACACACAAAAATACTTTTAAAAGTTTATAAAAAATGGAATTAGAGTATGAATTTATTTTGATGCAAAAATAATTGAAATCCATGGTCATTATCTCATAATATGCATTTTCCATGAACCTTTGGAAGCCCCATTCCCAGATTTTGTCTATGGTTTTCATTATCCATTGTTCATGCCCCACCTTCCTACCCTTACACCTACCTCTAGAGTATAAGCTCCATGAGGGCAAGGATTTTTGTCTCATAAAGTTCATTGACATATTCCAAGTACCAATACAGAGCCTAGCAAATTGGTGCCCAATACATTTTTTGTTGGATAAATTGAATGCATATATGTACGTGTTACCTCTCCTTTTTCTTTTCACATGTTCTTCCCTCTGTCTGAAAGAGTTCATCTTGTTCATCCTTAGCTGCGATCTCATTGACATTGTTTTACTTCAAACATTTCTTGTTTACTATTTGTCTCCTTGATTAGTTAGGTCAGAGAATCTATCTTATATTATCTTTCTATGCCTTTTTCCTAATACATACCAGAAAATAAAAGGCCTTTAATATTTGTTGAACCCAACTGGCCTGAATAATGTTTTATCCACGCAAAAGGGCCTAAACGCTGAGATCAGGTGCAAACGCTGATCACGACTACACTAAAGAGCTCATTTCAGAGCCATAGATGACCTTTGTTCCATAAATACTCTGGCTTTAAAAGGGAGATTAAAAAGGGAAGTACTTGGATCAATTTGGACAGCTGGTTGAGAAGAGCCTAATTTTTGCAAATTCTATTTTACCGGGATGTCAGAAAACACAATTTGGTGGTAAATAGCTGGTCTCAGACCAGATGGCTAGTATGTTCTGATTTTTAGAACTAGGGATGCTCCCTGACTAAAAATAAATTAGGGAACGGGAAGAGCAGAATCACTACTACTTAGTTACTGGCTTATATGCAAGACATCGTGCCAGCAACTTTACATATATTAACTCATTTTATCTTCACAACAAATGTGTCAGGCATATTATTATCTACATCTTGCAAATAAGTAGGCTGAGGTTCAGAGAATTAGATGACTTGTCCAAGGTCACATAGCATGACTAGAATATGATAAAGCACATACAGTCATAAATCCCAGACCCTTCACCCAGCACCACGTGGCCTCTCATCTCCCTGCGTAGTGGTTGTATTCTCAGAGTACTCTTCCTATACATTATGAACTTTGGCATTTGGTTTCTTTATGACCCCAAGTACAGTGTGGAATGCTTTCTATAACTCACTCATTTAATGTTAGAATTCTTTGTAAGTATGGAATGTAATAAAATTTAGTACAGACTTGCAAATACCACAGTGTCACACCGATGCCAGCCAAGTCCATGAGCCTCCTATGATGAGATGTCCTTTCCAATGAGCTACCTGAGAAGTCCCACTCAGGGTTTTCAGTGTGAGCTAATCAGCTGACTCCAGGCCTTCACTATGAAGGGCAATTTAGAAATCCTGGATATGAACTGCGTTTCCTGCTTAAGGGTTTCTAATGTTCTTAGGAACAATGAAAATCCCCAAAACCAAACAAGGGGGTAGGCGACCAGGGAAAGCAGAAGTAAAGCAGACTCGACGCTGCATTACGCTGTGAACAGCCAGAGCATAGGCTGCACCTGCCCTCAAGAGTAAACAAAGAGCAATCTAGTTAAAAACACAGAAAGAACAACTTCTATTACCCTTCAAGGAGATTGTTAAGGAACAGAAAAGCTTGCTGAAGCACCCAGAAACCTACTGCACAGAAAACAACTGTATTCCGTTCTCTTAATGGCTATCACTGCCATCACCAATGAGATGGAGGGAAGGGCTGCTGTAGAATGAGAGATCATATGCAAAGAACTCAATCTGGGGACTTAATCCAGCCAGGAAAAGGATCAGTAGAGATATTAACTGATCCATGGGGCCAGCAGATAGTGTGGAGATTAAGGATGCTGGACTCCGCAGGCGGTTCAAATCCCAGACCTGGTGGCTTGCTTTCTCTCTCTCTCTCTCTCTCTCTCTCTCTCTCTCATCAAATTAAAATAAATAAATAAAAGTTTAAAAAAAAAAAGATATTAAGCAATCCAGATGCTGGGTTTGATAGAAACATCAAGATGGCAGATATGCAGCACACAAGGTCAAAAGTGAAAAATGTTTTACTTCTGAGACCTGCTGGGCACTCCAAGGACAAGGATGAGGGTGAGCAGAGCTCAGTCAATAACCAGGGAACAATCAATCCGTTGATCTTTGAATATTGTGGGTGATCTCTAGTTGGACACACTGTCATTTATCTCTGTCACCAGTGAACTTTGGAATAAAATGTTCATTCAATTTTATGGCTGGGAGAGGCCTGAAAGATTGATCAAATCCACCCCCTTATTTTACTGATGAAGCTTTTCAGAGAAGGATAGACACAAGGAATTAGATTTTTCTACCTGTATGAGAACATGAAGTACAAGTATAGAAAACATATTCTGAGTTGTTCAGGGTACTGCCAAATTTGCATATCCTATGTAGTTGTCCCATGGGTATACCTGTATTTGTCAGAACATGTATTCCATTATGGGAGCTGGAAAAATATGATCACCTTATGGCTCAGAAAATCATGTACAGAAAAATAAACTGTTCAGAAAATAAACTGGTTTGGCGTTTGCATCCACACTAAGGTACATAAACTGGTGAAGAAAAGAGAACAGAAACATGCTCTTCTTCTTAATGATGCTCTCTGAAGTATTGACCTAAATATATTAGGTTTAGGTAACTAAACTGGTAGAAGTTAGGCCAGCTGTTTGACACAGCAATGGTATGCAGCTCAAGAGAAGCTGAGTCCTGCCGGGCACATGTGCATGCATGCCCAAAATCCCAAGAGGAAAATAAAGGAGAAGGGATTGCAGCATGGCCATTCCCCCCACAGAGGATGATTTCTCGCTTTCTGTCTTTCTGTCTCTGTCTGTGTCTCTGGCAACTGCACACATCCTATAGCAAAAATCTCTCTTACAAAAAAAAAAAAAAAAAATTAGAGAGAGAGACAGAGAAGCTGGGTCCTACATGACAACCACAATTCGAATCCCTGGTCTGGTCAGCCTGAACCATTCTGGGCACATGCACAGCACCGAGGATCCAATGGGCTAGAGGACTGGAGGAAGGAGCTCATAGTATGAACAGACTCTTAGAGGGTGCTCTTCTCTCTCTCTCTCTCTCTCTCTCTCTCTCTCTCTCTGTCCCTCTCTCTCTGTCTCTGTCTCTCTCTCTCTCTTTCTCTTACATGCATGTGTACACACTCTGTCATGAATAAAGAAAAAAAAAAAGAATTTAAACCAGTGGAAGTTGGCCTTGGAAGACTGCATATGAGAGATGCTGGAGAGGAAGAGAGGAAGAAAATACAGGAGACTGCTACCCAAGAGGCTATTTGAAGGGATCTGTTATACTGAACACCTAGGGTCCCAAGAAAGAAGAATGTGTGATGTGAAGTGCAAAGCACGTGTTCCTTTGTCCTAGAATCTGCTACCTCCACTCCAGAGTATGGGAGTTTCCCAGAGCCTTTCTCTGGTTCAGACAACAGTGGAATTAATGAAACAGGGGATGAATAAAATGGTAAGGAGACCTCAGGAAGCCTCTTTGTACAAGGAAAGTGAAATCCACAATACATTCAGGAAACTTCACCTTTAAAGAGAGTCAAAAAGAATAGAAGCCTTTGTATTAGGCGTAGCTCTTTGTTTACACTGAAAATATAATAGAAACAGGCAAACTAAATTGCCCCCTTGTCTTTCCTTACTCCTTCCTTCTTGTAGCTCTGAACTAGGCAAACATCCGGATCCTCAAAGGACATTAAATATTAGTTGACGAAGTCTTAAAATCCAGGAGCAACTCAGAAACGTTTACAAAGGGTGCCTGACAAATTTCTAATTCTGAAAGCATTTTAAGTTTAGGAAATTAAAAAAAGAAATACAGAACCTCTAAAGAGTTCTTAAGATATATGAATCCTAAAATTTAAGCAGTGGCATCTTCTTTTGGGGGATAGATATCATAAGAGGTAAAAGTTTGCTACTAGTTGGGAAAAATCTTTTCTTTTAGCATCAACTTCCTTTTCCCTGCTTGTAATAAAAAGAGGTGTGTATTAATAGAGTTTGTTCAGGTAATGAACTTGCCTTAACTTTGTAACCTGGTTACTTCTCATTCACTGAGTTGATATCTATACCATGTACAGATATCATAATAGCTAATACATTTTGAGTTTGGATATTCAGGTATTGTTTGTGTCACTTGTTCCCGGGTCCATGGAAAAAAAAGCAGTTGAGTACTGAGCGCTTCTGGTTCTCATTTCTTTTGCATTTTTCTTTTGTATTTTTTATTGAACCCCATTAGAGGCTCAATGTAGGGTAAGGAAAATTATGACTGCTCTCTGGTCATTCACATTGTGAGTTTGTGGGTGTGTGTGGTTATTGTTTACTGTAGACTACATTATAATTTTTGTAGACATTTTCTTCCCAATAGCTAGATTATTAGCTTGACAAGCAACCCAGATACTTATCTCTAAAATCTAATCATGTAGCAAAGCTCAATACAGAGCAGAAAATGGATAGATTCTTTTCAGAAAATGAATAAATGAATTTTTTTGGGGGGGGGTCTCTGATTGAACCTACTTGGTGCAATGGATCCTACAAAACTATGTTCCATGTTGGCAACTCAATCTGCTATTGTTAGATTTGGGAATTGGTTTGTTTACACTACGGTTATCTACTCAAATACAAACAGAAATATTTCCCTTCCAGATATATGGGGCTCTAACGATTAACCATGTATTACATCAGTCTTTTCTTTTTCTTTCTAATCCTTCCAGGACAGAACATTATTCCACCCTGTGAGCAACAGCTGCGTGGATTGCAACCCTGCAGAGAAGAAGATTTTTATGGCCAGATGTGATCCTCTCTCTGAAACTCAGCAGTGGATTTTCGAACACATTAATATGACTGTTTTAGAAAAATTTAACCACCATGCCAGCTCCTAGAAAGAAAGAAGGAAGAGAAAAAGAGCGATTACCTACAGATTATAAACAAAATTTTAACCAGCATCTGGGTCAAAGGAGTCAGGAATAACATTTCCTAGATCCAGGGAGGCTGGCTGAAAAATTTGTAAATGCCATGTCCAAGTAGGTTGTCTTCAAGAACTTCCTGCATCTGAAGAACTTGGCTGAGAACCTCACCAGCTGCTTCTGAGAACTCGAGACTAGCAGTTCCCTTGCTGGCCAAGGGCAAAGATTATTTAGGAACTTTTCAAAACAACTGCTGAGTTAATAAATCCTAGCATTTCTCAGGTCAAATCCTGCAGTAGTGAGTAGCTATGAATGGATCCTATTAATTGGGTGGGAGGGGGGCAGAAATAGAGTGCATGATTGCTCTGACAACCTGAAGATACCACAGGCCTAGACCTAGTCACGCTTAAGAGGTGGGCTGTACCCTTTGGTGCCATTCTCAGACTAAGAAGGGGTTAAGCAGGTTTAACCCTTAAAAGTGCTGCAGATGATTTTAGAGTGCTCATACCATTCTGTTTCCTTTTGTCTTATTTGTAAACGAGGGTGCGCTATCACATGTAAGACTTACATTACATAATGAAATGGACTTCCAGTGTTCCTTCCCATTCTTTTACTAGCGTTTGCCATCTTCCTTTCAGAGCCGAGATTACTTATCGTTCACAAATGTCCATGCTCCATAAATCAGCTGAAGTTCTAATTCCATGCCCTTGTATGAATCCAGTTAAAAATAAAAACAAAACACTATGCTACTAAATTACTCCAAAGAAAGATTTCACAGAAGCAGCGAAATCATATAAGATTTAGAATAGGGATTTCCGTTAAAAAAAAAAATCTATTTTTACTTTTCTATTATTTTTAAAAATTTAAAAGTCTGATGTTTCTCCAGTCATCATTTTTATTAAAGAAGGAAATGGAGTAAGGTTGATGTAATCTGCTTAGGAGATTTGTAAACCCAAATAAATCTACACTCCAAGTGATGTGTGAAAATGGCTTGGTTCACTTCCATTCTGTTTCATCTGTGCTGGAAACTTAGAAGTGGTTTAATTTATTTATTTCTTTGGGTGTTTTCGTTTTTATACTGCTGATCTTAACAATGTTGTTGTCTTATTTGGAAAATCCACAAAAGAAATGACCATTAATAAAGTGCTTCTGACACCATTTCTGTTAATGGGGCAATGTTTCAGGAATGACTTGAAACACCAGGGACCATTTAGTCCCTAAAAAAATCTCCATACTTTCATTAATGGTAGGGTGCATGAAGAATATGAGGGTATCAAAATGGGTCTCTAGGAGAAAGAATCATGTTCACGATACATTTCTCAAGTTCTTTCAGCTATAAAAATGTTTTTACTTTGCTTTTTTTAAATTTTAACTTGTTTTTTTTTTCTGTTAATAAAAATGTATATGTCATCTTGGATAAAGAGCACTGAGTCTTAGAATTCAGTGATGGGAATATGCATAGGATCCAATACTGTTGTTTTTTCGGATGAGTAACGAAAGCCCAGAGAGGTCCCCCCACTCCGGGTGGGGCTGACAGCTCTTCTGATCCATACTTCTGTGTTTTCTCTCCTGGCCAATTCCTCACTCTCTACCCAAGGGAATTCTGGTTATTGCTTCCATAGAACATGGAATTTTTCAGTCACTGGATGAGAATACTATGCCTCCCTGGGAATACCCACAAGAGTAGTGCTTATGTTCAGAAACTTTAATACATAACACCTCTTGTAAATGTCCATGATTTTGTTCTCTCCTTGAAACCTAATCAAAATGTCCAGTTAAACTACCCTGCTAATAGTTGGGGAAGAGTTATTTTCCTGTCTTTACTGATGTTTCAAGCATTCCTTTGAAGAGCTATTCTTTTTAAACCAACTGTCACAGAGATATTTTGGATAGGTCAAGAGATCTTAAAGCATTCAAAATGCATAGTGGAGAAAATCAATAGTGAGAAATTAACCTGTGTGTTGAACAATTCCAGAGAGTGAGTGAAGATTTATCTCAAGGGTTCAGAGAGCAATCTGGTTGTAGAATTAGATGAGTCTGTAAAAGTTCACATTATGTCATTAAACAGCTGACTGCTATTTACAATTCTACCAAAGAGACAAGCCTGGGTTGTGCACCCTGGAAGGCTCAGATTTGCAATGATCTTTAAGGATGCTATAATCACAAGAAGCTGGCTATAATGTGTTTGACATTATCCTTTGAGAAAGCCCAAATACCACATCATTTTAACGAGACAAAGAGATCAACCAAGATCAGTCCCAGATCTCTGAGTAAAAAAATGTAATATAAGAAATTAATCATTTTAGGGCCAGCCCCATAGTCTAGTGGTTAAGGAAAATGAATTCTATACAGCTGACCAAGGTTCAAATCCCAGACCCAGAGGCCTGAAAAACACACTGAGTACGTGTGTGCATGTGCCTGACATCCCAACAGGATGGAGACTGGAGAATGGGTTGTGGCTTGACCACACCCCATTGGGAGGTGCTTTCTTCCTTTCTCTATCTCTCTGACAAGAGCACACACCCTCTAGCAATTAAAATAAAAGAAATTTTTTTTTTTTTTTTTTTTTAGATTTAAGGGACATTTGAGACATTAAAGCCAAAATTAAAACTTCAAACTGGTAAGCAATCACTAACTGTGTACAAAAGCTGAACACACCAATAGCATAAAATGAAGCCTAGAGAGTACAAATACCCCTAAGTAGAAGGGCATAACACTGCCATTAATGACACTTGAGGCGTTTCTGATACCACTGAAGGTTGAAACTCGACTGACCTTCAGTGCCACTACACTCCTAAAAAGTATAAAATTGTAAACCTTTGTATTTTTATTTGGCAAAGGGGATTTAACAGTCCTCAGAAAGATTGTCTTTCCTGGAAATAACATGGTTTGAAAATGGGACAGTGGAATACTGACCGTACCTTCTTATCAGAATGGGAACAAGGTATTACAAAGTAAATCTGGCCTCAAAAATTGCTATTTCTCCATAATAAAAAATGATTTTGCTAGAAGTTAGAAAATAATTTTTTTAAATCCCTTTGTATATTTACAAGGGAAAAAAAAGGTTGTGCTGTAAAACAATTGTGAGCTAAATGTGGGATATGCATTTTTTCCAAGGCTGGATTAAGACTGTGGCAATAACAATGTACTGGCTTCTATGTCTACTGTTATTTTGTTTAAAATAACAATATGATCACATGACTGTTTTTAAATGTATTCACCATATCAAAAGCCTCAGTGAATAATGCAAGTCCAAGATTATTTTGTGAATTGATAACATAATACTTTATACAATAAATGAATAACACACAATGAAAATGGATTTACAATCAATGAAAGAGTGTTAGGCCTATTCTTTTTATATTTCTTGCAAAAACATGAAACTGATGCCAACATTTGACCTTATTTTTTCCTTTAGGGAAAATACATTTTAAAAGAAGATAGGCAAAATATAAAGAAGTAAGTATCTTCTTTGTGCTTCTTGCTCTCACATGAAAGACTTCTATTTTAATCTGTTTTTTTAGTAACTATCTTCACAAGGAAAAAGCAAAAATGAATCCTGTGTCGGGAAAAATGGGCACTATAAAGTTTATGGTAGAGGCATCAAAAGAGCCAATAACACTTGGATTACAAGCCAGCTATCCAGCAGCCATGGAAGGCCACACCTGCCACTGGGTGACAGTCCTGGCCCAGGGCTTCACAAACCTGAAGACTCAGAAGGAAGATGATGGGAAGGGCTATGCCACTTTTGACTTTGCTGTCTTTACTGTCCCAGAATCTTTCTCAGAGCTGGAAAAATTCCTCCAGTTTCCCCCTGGGAAACAGTGTTAGATTAAAATTTTTTTTCAGAATTCAGAACTACCCTAAAATGACATCGTGAACATTGATTTATCCCTAAGAACCTGTTTAATAAAATTTCTTTAGGCTTTTTATCCTAACGGGGATATAAGACTGACACACTTACATAAACAGGTGATGGAGATATGCCGGAAACAAGGCATGTTATATAACTTATAAGAAGGAAAATGTTTTGAAATGGTTCCCTATGATTCTGAGACTACATATAAATGGAGAGAGGAAAATTGTCTCTCCAGATACGGGGTGCACATTGTTCCATCCTCTTACCCCACTGACACCTTCCACCCTTGCCATTCTTCCTCTCAGATGACACCCCTAACTGTAATTATTCTCCATGTGCGAAACAGTGGCTGCGAACACTGAAGCGTGAAACATAGCCGGTCCTTCCCACACTGCTGACGTTGGGAGATTGCTCTTTGATTGATGTCTGTAGCCTTTGCTCGCAGGACCGGGAGCTGTTTGCAACTCTATTTGGTAGACTTGACATTGGCCTGAAGCTTTTACTCGCAGTCACTCATCCCTACACTTGACAGCCCAGACTGGTGTGTCTGGTTCTGTAGTCTCTCAGCAGACAACAGCTCAGGCAGGTGTTTGATATTTCACTTCAGAGAGCTCTGGAAGCATCTCTTCCACCCCTCCCACATGAAGTTGCCCCCTTCAGCTCCTGGTACAATGGCTTCCTGGGGTTTCTGTAGTCTTCCACTCTCACGCATCTGCTCAGTCTAACAGAGTGATGCGGCTGACTTTGGTCAGAAAGCCTGGTTGCAGAACAGCATCTTACTGCTCGTGATTCTATTCTGGCATTACTCTCCTTGGGGAGGGAAGGGGGTTCATAACCAAGCAGTGAAGGTCCTGGTATCCCACAGACACTCTTGGTTTATGTCTGTTGTCCTTTGTAATTAATAGTGTTCTCTTTTATTCTTTTTTCTTTATTCATGACAGAAGATGTGTGCATGCACGTGAGAATGGGACAGAAAGGGAGAAGCACCCTTCACGAGATCTGGTCATGCCACAATTCCCTTTTGGCAGTCCTCCAAACTGGCATATCTTGGGCACTAGCACATGTACCTTGTGTGTTTCAGACTGACCAGGACAGTGATTCAAACCACGGTCAACGTATATGGGATCCTCCTTCTTTTGAGTAACGTGTTATCACTGTGTCATGGGACCCAGCCTCCCTTTAACTCTTAAAAGAGTCCTAATTTGAATAATAAATTAATTATATTAAATCACTCTACGTATGGGGCCAGCAGATGGCATAATTGTTATGTCACTGGACTCCCACCATAGTCAACCACAGTTCAAGTCCTGGACCTGGTGGCTTAAACACACTGGACATGTGTGTGCATGCCCAAAATCTCAAGAGGAGGATAGAAAAGAAGGAATTGTGGTGTAGCCATCCCCCCAGGTGGTGGGGGGGGATTTTTTATTTTCTGTCTCTCTGGCGAGCACATGCACCCTATAGCAAAAATCTCTCTTGAAAAAAAAATCAATCTGTTTATAATACACCTGCTTGTTTACTTCATATTTTCTTCAGAAAAAGTTAAAATGCCCTTTGCTTATGAATGCCTATAGTGTAAAAGAAATTAGCTAGCCTTATCTTTTCCCTTCAATCAAGACCAGAATAAAACCAGACTGTTTATTTCATTCATATGGTTCTTCCCAAGTTGCTTAAGGGAAGCTTTTAAATCAAGAGTTTTTTATATATACAACTAAAATTTTTTTGGTGAATTAAGACAATTCTAATTTATTTTATTTTAATTTTTTATACATTCGATCACTGTATATTATTACAGCTTGCAAAATGAATTTTCCCAGCATGAATATACTGCATATTATATAACAATATTATCATACATATTATCAACAGATCATTCTAATTTAAATGTGTTTTTTAATAATTTTTAAAGTTTATTTGAAATCAACTAAGTCATTGCATACTTTTCCAATCTAAAAATAGTATATCCCCAACATGAACAATCAATATTCTATTTGTATGAATACTTTTGTCTTTCAAAGCAATTTTAGACTTATCATCTCCTCTAGCCTTTTTTTTTTTTTTTTTTTTTTTGGATAGGTTTTTGCTATAGGGCATGTGCACTTGCCAGCAAGACAGAGACAGACAGAGAGACAGAAAGCGAGAAATCACCACCCAGGGGGATGGCCACGCCTCAATCCCTTCTCTTCCATTCTCCTCTTGGGATCTTGGGCACACACACACGCGCCCAACGTGAGTCTAAGATACCGGGTCCGGGACTCGAACCGTGGTCAGCTATATGGGAGTCCAGCAACATAGCCATTACGCTAAGTGCTGGTCCTCCTCTAGCCTTACAACAACCACTGTAGTAGATGATATCACTATCCTTATGAGAAGTGGAAGAACCACGAGTCAAGGAGCTTGCGAAGTCAGTGTCATACAGCAAGTTAACTGAGAGTCAGGACTAGAATTCAGACCTGTTATTTCAGGTTTCATGTTCCATGGTACCTCATGCTTCACTACAGAGTCATTGTTCCACAGCAAAACCAAATACAGGTGTATTGAATTAGTGTACTTCAAAACAACATTATCACTCATTCTTTAGGACTTTTGTTTTTAACCCCTTAATTATGTTTGTTCTTCTCGATACCTGCATGTTTTTGTTGGTTTATCCACCAGCTTATTAAAGTAAGAACACCAAACTGAATCCAGGATTAGTTCTCTTAATGAGATTTTCAGGGCACTTTTAAGAAAAGAAGCAATCGACTAAAGCTATTTGCATAACTCTAGATGATAAATCCAGAGCAAATACTGCATATCTTGTGATTATTAATGGGTTCAGTCCTCAGGGGAGTGGGAGGAGGAAACAACCACTAAGCAAAGAATTTTTACTTATTTTTCTGTAAGGCTCCAAACTGACCTTCTTGCAAGATTCTTATTTCTGAAAAGTTCTATCAGGTAAATCACTGAGCACTTGAGACTATATGTTCTGATGTGAGTTATCTCTGTGGCAATTTTTCTCTTCTGGGAATACTTTCTAAACATATGGATTACTATGTAATTCTATCTGTTTGAACTGCTATAACAAAATACCATGAACTAAGTAGCTGATGGATAAGAGAAATTTATTTCTCACAGTTCCGGAGGCTGGAAGACCAAGATCAAGGAGCAAATAGACTTGGCATCTAGTAAGGATCCAATTTCTGTCTATTTATTCCTGATACAATGTGTGCAACACACAGGAGAAAGAGAGAGATATGCTCCTCAGGGCTTATTCACACTGCAATCACCCTCGTCTAGTCCTCATCAGGATCCTGGGAAGACATATACATGCCTGGTATGATTTCAGGCCATCCAGGCTGGGGACTCAAACCATGGTTGGCATGTGGCTTCCAGATCCCAGTCTAATATACTCCAACTGTGCACAGAAGCTGAATTTCTCACCTATAGACAATATCTCCTCACTGAGTCTTCACATGGTGAAAGAAGCAATACAGCTCTTGAGAGACTCTTTTATAAGGCTACTAATCCCAATTACGAGGGGTCTGCCTTTATGATATAATCACATCTTAAAAGTCCCTGATATCATCACCTTGGGAGTTATGATTTTAACATACGAATTTGGGAAGGACATAAACTTTCAGATCCTAGCACTAGGACTTATCCCAAATCCATTAAATCAGAATTTGTGGGTAATGTTACTAAATATAAGTAATTCTGTGATCAAAGAGTTAATAAATTGCTTTGTATCCTCACTCTTACATTGTTACCACAAGTAAGTCCAAACTAATTATCCGACATAGTTCTCTTATTCATACATACAGACTATGATGTCTGAAAGAACAGTGATTTGTAATGCAAGGCTAAATTTACATAGAGAAAACCATATTCAAAAATATTTTATTTTTTTAACCTTTTAGCTTTTATTAGGTTAGTCATTATTAACTTTAGCATTTTAGGACCTGGAGCAATTGTTGAAACACAGATGGTCAGCTAATACCCCCTTGAATTTCTGGTGCATTCAGTTTAGAATAGGGCCTACTAATTTATATTTCCAATCGTTTGTAGGTGATCTTGCTGCTAATAATCTGAGGTCCATGCTATGAAAGCTATTGCCTTGAATCAACAGTCTCATTGTTTTGAAAAATGTCTTTTTAAAAATGATTTTTTGAGCCATTAGACGGTGTGGACATTAAGGCAGTGGATCACAGGTGGCCAACTCTTGGGGTTCAAGTCTCAAACCCGGTGGTTTGAAAATCATTCCAGTATATGTGCATGTGTGCCTAAAATCCCACAAGGAGACTGTAGGAGAAAGGACTGCTGTGGGGCTATCCCCCCCCCCCCCCAGGTTATGAGTTCTCACTTTCTGTCTCTTTCTCTCTCACTCTCTGTCTCTTTCTTTCTCTGGCAAACACATGTGCCCCTTAGCAAAAACTAAAACTAAAATAAACTAAAAAATAAAAATGATTTTGTTAATGTTGTAAATGTTTAGAAGTCATTGATTATATTTAAAAGCCATCTTTTGGAAATGATAAAACCCCAGCCCATAAAAATTCAAACAAGCATAACTCAACCCAATAAATATTTATAGCGCCGCAAGACAGTTCCTCTCATAAAGCTTTTTAAAGCAGGATCACAAAGCTGGAAGACTAAGAATAGGCAGTATTATGGTGTGGTAGCAAGTATCTTTTCATCACTTCAGTTTCCCAATTACAGTATAACAAATAGGTCAAGACCTTTACCTTAAGTGCCTGGCAGTGAGCATCACATTAATATTTTAATTATTATTGTCCCTTCCTCTGAACTGTTAATGAACTTCATACTAGTATAGAATAGTGTCAGAATCAAGGCATAGCATGGTTAAATAAGTGACTTAATTTTGTTTTTCAGTATAAACCCTTCTATCCTAGACCGTGCTTTCTCTCAAGGTCTGCCTTCAGAAAAAAAACAGTTTCTAGCAGCGAATACAGTCAGCCCCCCATGTCTGTGGATATACTATTCAGTCAACCCAGGAATGAAAGTATTTGGAAAAAGAGTGGTTGTGAACATACTAAACACATACCTTTTTTTCTTTTCTTTATCCCCCAAACAATATACCAATTTTTTGTAAAGCATTTGGACTGTGTTAAGTATTACAAGTAATTGAGCAATAAATTAAAGCACACAGGAGAATGCACATAGCTTTTATGCAAATATTGCACCATTTTAAATAAAAGACTTGATCATCTAGCAGATTTTGGTATCTGCACAAGTCCTAGAACCAATCTCCTGCAGGTACCAAGGGATGACTCTATCTAGCCAAACTCATTCCAAGTACCTTGCATAGATATGACTGATGTATGGGTTCCCCCATCTTTGAAAAATGCTGTAAGTTTCATTAAAAGGCTTTTAAGTATAAATCGCTATGTTCAATTCTGTTCAGTAACTTCATTAGACGTAGTTACAAAAAAATTAAAGAAAACAAAAAGCTTAGTACTCATGCTGTATTGGAAGCTGTGGTTCTCTCAGATCTGTAATCTTTTTTTTAATTCACTAAAAATAAACACTAAAATTTGTTTTAAGTTTATATTTATTTATTCAAGAGTGAGAGACAGAAGAAGAGAAACAGAGACAGCACCCTCGACAGGGTCCTGACACTGCAATCCACTCCTCATTCTCAGCCAGCCCAAATCATGGGCACACCATGTCCCAGGTATTCAGGGAAGTCTTAGAGCTTGAACTGGTAACCTTCCCATGCGAATCTGACTTAAAGAGCATCTTGTCTTATAGTGGCGCCTCTGTCCAACCCTCTAATATCTTCTTTAAAGATTATTCCTACCTCATGTCCTATATTCAGAAATAAAGTTCATTGAAAGAGCATAGTGTTTTTATAAAGCATAATTATTTTATTTAACTTTATTTATTTATTTATGTATTTTAATTTGACCAGAGAGGGACAGATAGAGAAAGATAAATAGAGGGAAAAGCAGAGAGCAAGCCACCAGGTCCAGGACTCAAACCATTGTCAGCTATGTGGGAGTCTAGCACAGCTAACCACTACACCACCTTCCAGCCCTGAAAAAGTGGTTTTTATGGGACCAGTAGTTGGTGTAATGGCTATGTCGCTGAATGCTCATGTAGTTGACCACGGTTCGAGTCTCGGACCTGGTGGCTTAAACTCACGCCAAGCGCGTGAACGTTGCCTGCCCAAGATCCTGAGAAGAGAAGGGAGGAGAAGGGATTGCAGCGTGGCCATCCCCCCTGGGGGGTGATTTCTCACTTTCTGTCTCTCTGTCTTTCTGACGAGTGCATGAACCCTATAGCAAAAACCTCTCCCAAAAAAAAAAAGTAGTTCTAAAATTTTCATTTCATTTTATTTAAACATCAGCCTCTAATGACACAAAGAATGAATCCTGTACATTATTTTTTTCTCAAATATTTTTCTGCTATTTTTGTGTATACTGAGGATGCAGAAAGAGAATGTGTGGGAAAAGGCAGTAAACTTTACTGATGTTTATTTACTATTCAAGTTTCTATCGCCCAGCAAACTCTTTGCTATGGAATTTATAGTACGGTTATACGTCAATAATCCAAACCATGTGCATTTAGATTTTATGATGGAAAAAAAAGGCAGCAGATGCAAAAATTCCTTTTAGGACCAAAATCTAGACTGCATCGCAAATCAGAAAAATAAAGTCCTATAATCGGAATATTCAGTACTAGTTAAAGATACAAAGGGGGGGGGGGGAGTTCCTATTCAAGGCTATCCATCCCAATAAAGAAGGGTTAAAGAAATGCGGGAAGTTTCTGGGGGTAGGGTTAGGAGAGGGAAACAGCCATGCTTTATTTTCCTTAAGACACATTCTTTTAATGTCCTAGAGGAAGCAGCAGGGAAGTGTCAGAGTGACTGAGATGTCAAAGAAATAATCTCACAAAAGAAATGCTGCACTTAAAGCAAGGAGCCACTTCTCATTAATGTCTACCTACTGGCGAGTGGTGAGCGCCAGCCCCCCCACACATTCTGCAAACCCTCTTTCTGTGGGAAGACAAGGATGTGTAAAGAATGGAAACTCAAACCAGTGTTAAATAACTATGCGGAGTCAGTCGCTGAGATGTTTGAAATAAAACAATCTCTGGGGCAATGTATCTAGGTAATAAATGCCTCTGCTTGAGAAAGGACATGGCCATGGCGTTGAGGTTCTTTTATTGTGAACGACAGGAAGGACTTTCCGGAGGAGCGAGGAGCGCTAATGACTTTGTTTCTGCATTGCTCAGACATCAGTGGGCTGCCAGAAAACAGCCTGTGGGGTTGAGGCAGTGGTGGTTTAAAATGGCCAGGAGAAGGGCGATGGGGGAAAATGAGCTGCAGCTTCGGTGGCAGCGTCTAACGCTGTGATGAATACCTCCGCCATGGAGCCCAGCACCACGCTTTGCACTGTCTGCTACCAGAGCTGAGCCACTGGCCAGGATGCGGGGCTCTTTGAGACATTATTGCTCTCCTCTCGTTTCTTTTTCAATTCTCCCCTGTTTCTGTCAACCTTGAGTAAACTTCCTCCAAGAAGGTTCAAACATCAGAGGAGTGAAATTCGTCTGGCGATGTGAGAAAGTCAGAGGTTTTTGTTGTGCTAAAAGAGAAACGTTGGAAGGGCAAAATACCCAATCTTCCCTCACTCTCGCTTTTTGTGTCTCTTCTCTGTAAATGGGGATAAACTTGTGTTGGGCGATGTCTGCAGCGTGGTCTTTTGCTCTGAGAACTCAACATTCTCTTTAAATTAAATTCAATAAATTTTTGAGTAAAGAGTGAAGCTCTGCATTAGACCAACAGGTATAAATAACAAGGGGGAAAATGTCTGGTTAGTTGTCAAAAAACAAGTGCCTGGCCCTGAATAGAATCTATGATCCCTATTGTTAAATAACTTTATGAGCTGATAATTGGAAAGAAAAAAGAAAAAAAACTGAAAGAACTAGAGGGTGTAATAGCAGGGAAGGCAACTGTGGATGCTAGAGACAGTATGGGAAAGGTAATGGGAATGAGTAATTGAGGGTGGAAGGGAGGGATTCAGGGAACAAACAACACACTTAATAGACACAAAAATGAAAAGTTGTCTGTTGATGATAATGTATATGGTAATATCACTGTCTTGACTAATGTGCACCACTGTATTCATGCTGGGAAAAACCATGTTGTACACGGTGAAGAGATGCAATGACTAAATGTAATAATAATAATAAAAAAAAATAAAAAAAAAAAACAAGTGCCTGGGTCAGATGGTGGTACAGTGGTAAAACGCAATGCTCTGTAAGCTATCTCACACCAAATAGTTTCTAGTTCAAGTCTGGAGACTTCTGAGTACGTCAGGAACATGGCTCCCCATGATTTCGGGCTAGCTGAAGGTTAGGGTCAGCTCCCCACAATTTGGGGCTAGCTGAAGGTTATGTTATGGTGGGCTCCCCACGATTTGGGGCTAGCTGAAGGTTACAGTGGGCTCCCCACGATTTGGGGCTAGCTGAAGGTTAGGGTTGGATTGCAGTATCAAGACCCTATCAGGAGTGCTGTGGTGCTCTCACTCTCTGTCATGGAAGAAATGAATAAATATGGGCTGACTTCATAGCACAGTGGTTAAGTGTTATGCATAGATAACTAGATCTTACATGGCTCACTGTGATTAGAATCCCAGCCCTGAGACTGGAAACACACTGGGTGTATGTTCATGTATGCTCAAAATCCTGATGGGATGAAGTGGTAGAAAAAAGATTGCACTGTGTCTACACGCTATTAGTGGGTGCTTTCTCTCTTTCTCTTCCTTTTTCTCTTTGCCTGGTGAGCACAAATGCTCTCTAGCAGTAAGAAATTAAAAAGAAAGATAAATAAATAGGGAACAGCCAGTGGTGTAGTGATTAAGGCACTGGACTCCCACATGACTGACCATGGTTCACGTCCTAGACTCGGTGGCTTGAAACTCATGCCAAGCACATGTGTGTGCATGCCCAAAATCCTGAGAGAAGAATAAAGAAGGGATTTGGGTGTGGCATGATTTCTCATTTTCTTTCACTCTGTCTCTCTGGTGAGTGCACATGCCCTATAGCAAAATGAAGGGTTGTCTGTTGGTGATAACATGTATGATATCTTCAACTATTGGTGTGAAGTGTATTCAGTTGGGTAAATTCATTTTACAAGCTATAGTGATGTACAGTGATTGAATGCATAAAATATAATAATAATAATAAAAGGAGAAATATATAAAAGTAAATAAATAAAAGTAAAATAAGCAAGTTGCTACAACTCTTCTCTACCATTTCAAATAATACAAATATTTAACCCCTCTAAACTTTCCTCACAGGATTGTAGTAATGATGACCTAAGATAATGAACAAAAAATTGCTTCTCAAAGCAAAGTATAAGTGAGAGATTGTTAGTATTTAATGAAACCCTGTCTTCTAGTAACTCACAGTCTGAAAAAGTGATTCTTAGGGTGACCACATAATTTATGCTGTCAGCCAGATAATTTCTAAGTGTGAAATGAGATGTTAATAACAATTAAAAAGGAAAAACAGATGAAAACCAGGACAAAGAAAACTGAAGCCCATCAGAATGGTTCCTGAATATTTCAGGATATGGTCTTTTCAAAGGCATTAAACCAAAAACTCATGGACAAGATGAAATATTAAAATAGAATCCACAGGGACGATAGGTAGTGAAGTGATTAAGGCACTGGACTCTCATATGGTCAACTGTGGTTCGAGTCCCAAACCCAGCAGCTTGAGACTCACACCAGGTGCATGTATGTATATGCCCAAAATCCCAAGAGGAGAATGGAGGAGAAGGGCCATATCCGCTAAGGGGTGACTTCTCGCTTTCTTTCTACCTCTCCAACTAGTGCATTAATAGCCAAAATCTCTTTAAAAAATAATGAAATAATATAAAATAAAATAGAATCCACATAGTCAATGTTTAGGAGCTCACAAAGTAGATTTGGGGTTGAGTATTTGGATTTTTTTATTGAGAAGTTCTTTGAAATCCTATGGGCTATGTGGTTTTATTTTGTTGTTTATAGGTTTGAGCATGAAGCTTCATCTAAAATAAAACTGTTCATGTGCCATTATGGCTAGATTATAATATCTATTCTATTTACTTCTTGAAAATATCCCTATAACTCTTATTCATCAAATCAGAGCATCAAAATTATACAGTAATAACCAGCATAATTTTGAGTATATAAATAAAAAACTTATTTTAAAAATGGTGTTGTAAAAAGGAAATATAGTTCTCTACTCTATTTTGATATGTAATTATATACACTTAATTAAAAAGTAAAGAAAAATGAAAGTAGAACTTATAAAACAATTGAATTATTAAATACCTTCCAGAATATTAAAACTGTTATTTTGTAATTTGCTTCATGTATATTGCCAATAAAATTGTGTTTCACTTGACGAATGAGGATTTTGGAAGGAGGCTGCCAGCCAGGAATTTAGCACTAAAACAAAATAGTAAAGAAGACATTAGGTTTTTATTGCTAATTTACTTCCTTGAGTTTGCATCGCAGAAGGGGTAATTCCTCTATCAATGTGTGGTAATAATGTCTGATAACTTACCTGATAAATGTGTCTCATCTTTAGAATGCAGGATGAACTGTGTGTGTTCAATTTTACTGCACCATGAGACAAATGAAACTGGGAAAACACTGCTATGAAATGAAGCTATTTTCTACAGAGTTTGTTCCTGACAAGCTATAGTGCATCCCCAGCAAAACCGAGGAGACAATGATTCATCTGGTATGTAACCAAACGAAGTAAACAAACCAAAACAAACTAAAAAAACAAGGAGAAAACAGTGAAAAGCTCCTAAACACTACTCCAGCAAGAAACCTGTGGAGACACAAATCTGTTCATCTCTTTTTTTTTTAAAGAATTGTTTTATTTAACTTTATTTATTTTCATTCGACCAAATAGGGACAGAGAGAGAGAGAGAGAGAGAGAGAGATGGCAAGTTAGAAAGCAAGCCACCAGGTCCAGACTTGAACCATGGTCGGCCATGTGGGAATCCAGCAACCCCCAACCACCATGCCATCTGCTGGCCCCTATCAGTTCATCTAAAACAGGCATGCAGTAGATGCTTCACTTTTTTTTTTTTTGATTGGCTGCATGGATGACATAAATAAGCCTATTTCCCTACACCACTTTCCATAGCTCAACCTTGAAAATGGAAAGCAGAGAGATACAGGGAACGCGTGGGAGAGAAAGAGAATGAGAGGAGAAAAGTAATATAAATGGAAGCCCATACTCTAAAGCACAGCAATGTACCTTAGCTGGATATTTTGATTGACGTGATACAGCTTTATAATGGTTATTTCAAGGAAACAGTTGAGGCACAAGCAAAACATGTTCCATTAAGCAGCAGGCAGAAAAACAAAATCTCCATTAAAAGCACAAGTTCTTGTCTGCGTTGAACCTCTAGGC
This sequence comes from Tupaia tana, assembly GCA_026018925.1. Lineage (NCBI taxonomy): Eukaryota > Metazoa > Chordata > Mammalia > Scandentia > Tupaiidae > Tupaia > Tupaia tana. The sequence goes on along the minus strand of JAKSZU010000002.1, from coordinate 166,764,853 downwards.
CCTCTGCTGCTCTAACTCTCACATGTAGTTTCCCCCATTGAAAGAAGCACACACAGAGACTACCCTCCACTTCCCCAGCTCATGCTGATGTTTTTACCCCATTCTAAATGTATATAGCAATAACATTCACCAGGGATTATCAGTAGTTACAGAAAATGAGAAAAAGAAAAATAGATTCGATATGAGCTGAGGGGAATACAAATTATATCTGAAGTTTCTACTTATTGATGGAAATGGCAAATATAGATATGTTATATTGAGTTCCTTGAGGGAGATATTCATCTTAATGGCTTAGACCTCAATAAAGCTAAGGCAGGAGGGCCCCATTGTGTAATAGTGCTAGAACTCTCCACTGTTAATGGAATGAACACTCTCCTTCTTGGAGAAAGCCCTGGGGTACCAGACGCTCAGGGAGAGGAAGAAACAGTAGAAGCCACGTCAGAATGCTTAGCCAGTATATTCGCATTTATCCACTTGTAAACAGGAATTTGTGATTTGAAAGCCTTTCAGGGTAGTGACATTGATTTCTAAAACGAATTAAGCAACAGGAAATGTATGAAGCTAAGAAAGGAGGCGAGTCTGAGGCAAACACTGGGCTCTAACATAATCAAGAAAGGCTTCAGAAGTAACTGAAGAAGGCTTACTGACTGTCCTTAACCTATAAATTGTACTTCTTTTTTCTTATACTGCTGAATCACACCAAAAAAAATAAGCAAAAGCAATGCTTGTTGTAATTACTTTCCTAATAGTGACTGTTTTGACCTAATGTGATTAATATTCTTAAACTTCTTCAAGGAACATTGCATCTGACCAGCTGTGCTTTGCTAAAGCACCACAAGAAGAACGAGATTCATCTAGTAATGTTGCTTGGTTTTGTTTCTAATTCTAAGGTCACCAACTCTAATTTGATAGAGGTTAAGCTTTGCTTCTAATTAGCTATATAACCGTGGGAAAATTACTTAATTTCTATAATTTAACATATTCATTCCTAAATGGAACTGTACTCTAATGTCCCTTACAAATAGAAAACTCTGTACTTTTGTCATAATAATAAAGTAAAAAAGGGTATCCATGTTGAACTACAAGAATTTAGCCTGGAGAGTCAGGTGGTGCTGCAGTGGCGATGCAGCTGGACTTAATAGGAAAGGTCCTAAATTCATATTCTGAGCTCTCCCTAAACACCCATACCCATCATCTAGACCAGCTGGGACCGGGGATGGATCATGACATGGAGATTCTGCTGGGAATGCCTGACCCTCTTTTTCTTTCTCTCTCTCTCTCTCTCTCTCTCTCTCTCTCTCTCTCTCTCTCAATAAATAAAAAAATTTTTGAGAAATTTTTGCTATAGGGCACGTGCACTCACTGGAGAGACAAAGAGAGACAGAGAGACAGAAAGTGAGAAATCACCTCCCAGGGGGATGGCCATGTCCAATTCTTTCTCCTCCATTCTCCTCTTGGGATTTTGGGCATGCATGCACATGCCCCCAGTGTGAGTTTCAAGCTTTCAGGTCCAGGACTTGAACTGTGGTTGACGAAGTGGGAGTCCAGTGACCTAACCATTATGTCAGCTGCTGATCCTAGTAAACACATTTTTAAACAGAGAATTTACTCTAAAAAACATGGAGCATATTTTCTGTCATTTGGAGGGATCTGTTAAGAGTGATTATTGGCCATGTTAGACTGAACAAACTAGTACTATCCATACACCATAAAAATGAAATGGTTGACAATCTATTAATTCACAAAGTATTGATTCATTCATTCATCAAACATTTATTGAATGGCTGAATGGTAGATGCTAATCCCACAAGTTCACAAAAGCCTATAAAAATGCTTTGTGGCAAAGTTTTCTCCTGCAAAGCTGTTTACATAATCAAATTCACAGAGAAGCTAGTCAAATACTCCATAAACCTTGCCAGTAAGCAGAAAATCTGTTTACTGGATTATAAAACCACAACCAGAGGCGATGTTTGAAGGAAAGCCATTCTCCATGGTAATCTCACTCTCCTTACTATTGTTGTTTTTTTCTTTTTAAATAGATGACTGAAGATTACTCAATAAGATAAAAAGAAAAAGAAAGAAAATATTGAGTACTTTTGAAGTCTTCAACTTTTATAAAATAAAAACACCCAGTTATCTTCACCATAGGAAGGAAGCTAGAAATGCATGTGCTCACAAGCAGACAAAGCCTTTCCTCCTTTTACTAAACATTCCTTCTGGCCCAGTCAGCTGATAGAAGAGCACTGTTTCACCCTTGAAATCCCGACCAAGAACCATGAGAAAAGCAACAGTTCTTAACTCCTTAATTGGGTCCACCCATGTATCTTGATCGGTGATTAATTTCTTATTAAGGTATAAAGCTCCACAGTTTCTACATTTTTTATTGCATTAAAGTAGTCTGGAATTTTTTTCTAAAATAATGTCCTTTCCATTCACTTGTACTCTGATATGCTTTCTCAACAGCAGAAGACATGGATATAGTGGGACCAGCAGGTGGCATGGTGGTTTAGGCATTGGACACTCCCACGTGGCCGACAGCAGTTCAAATCCTAGACTGGTAGCTTGCTTTCTTACTTTCTCTCTCTCTCTCTCTCTCTCTCTCTCTCTCTCTCTATGTCTTTCTCTGGTCAAATTAAAATAAGTGAATGAATAGATAAGGTTAAATAAATAATTCTTTTAAATAAGAAAAAAAAAAAGAAATGGATATAGTTATAGTTCGTTCTGAGAACTGAGGTTAGCCCTGGTCTTAACTGCTGGAAAACATTGGGTATGCGAAGGCTACCCATCATTGTCACAATGGAACAATAACTGGGGACAGATGCCTTAGGGAGTTCCTGGTAAATTTAGTCACCAGCCTTTCTCCCCTTTGCCTCCCAAGGTTTCCAAATTCCAATCATAGCCAAGCGGGATAGAAACAAGAGACATCGCTTTCTCTTCCAAGGAGGGTCATGAGAAAACAGTGCACAGCCCAGTGACAATACCAGCCAGTTCATTGTGTCCCAGTATGGTGATAAAAAGCAAAAGCGTGAAGAATAAAGTCTGGTCTACTCAGGTCAATGTGTTTGGAAAACCCAAATTCAAGCACTTAACTATCAAATATTAACTAACTAGGAGATTATTCTTCTACCAATACTAAGCAGACTTAGATTTTTCACTTGCTGGCTTAATATTTAATATTAAACTGTTGCAGATACTTTGCAGCCTGGTAGGAAATGTGCCAGTTGTACCAGCCACTGGAAAGGGACAACTATTATCCCAATTGCCAATTTTAACCAACTGAGTAAGTAAATAGCCTGGGCCTAATCTTTATAGGCAGTTAAACTGTGCATGCTTGATAAATACTCCTGTGTGGCTGCATTAAAGCAAAACAAAGGACATGCTGGATAACAAGACAGCTGCAAAAATTAACATTAGATCCCACAGGAGATTGCCGTTTTAGGATCACAGAAGCTATCAGTGGCAAGAAAGATACCTGTTACAAAAGAATGATGGTTATTAAAAGAACAATAAACCACTACCAGTACATTTAAGGCACTCTACAATCAATTTTAAGATAAGTAACATTGCCCGAAGTACAATAAGATAACTGAAAGCTACAGTTCTACTTTATCATTTGAAATTCACAGCCTAGGGGACAGAGTTGCACAAAATACAAACCCTATCTGAACTGTGGAGAAGCTTGACAATTAACTTTCCATTATTAAAAGTAAACTTTGTGTAAAAGGGATTTGGAAGAAAGCTACTGGGCCAGGCAATAGTGGTGTTTGGTGGGATAGTCACTGGGTCTTCTAAAAATCTTACAGCCTCCTTTTTCAACCAATTATAAAATCTTCACCAGAAGCAGGAAAAATCTATATGCTAATCATATTTCCAATTGGGCTCAAACTGAAGGAAGTTAAGATGAGATCACAAATATGACTCAGAGGGCAAAAGGACTGACACATGAAAAAGAAATGATTAAAAGATACTAAACTGCCCAGCTCTGCTGAGAGCAACCAAGAGGAGACGTGATTGCCATTGGAAAGTGTCCACCGAGTAAACAGCAGCCAGAGTCATTACTAAGCTGAATGGAAGGAATAAATTGGGGTGAAATTAAGGACAGAGAAATTTAACCTTAATGTCTGTGTTGAGAAGAGCTGTCAGACCGAGAAACATTTCCCAAGGGATACCCGTGAGACATCGTCTCGGGAAGCTTTTTAAGGTCATACTTCATCCTGAACCAAATAAGCATTTTCCCACTCCTTCAGATTGGAACGGTCCCATTTAAAAGAGCAGAATTATGTTTTATGGAGAGAATTGTTGTATAAAATTCTCCCAGAGAAGGAATCAACAGACTGGGAAGCTAGTTTGAAAGGAAGAAGGGAAGAAAGAGGGAAACATAGTAAGGGCAGGTCTTTGGCAGGCAGAGAAGTGGTAGGAAACAACACCCTGTCTAGACTCTTCAGAAAAAAAACAATGACAGATCCATGTCTAGCCAGAAACTTCTGCACTGGCTCTATGTTGAAAACGATGGCACAGACACCTGCCTGAGTTCATCAGCATGACTTGGATTTTCCTAGCACTGGCTTCAGCAGTTGGTGACAATCTAACACATAAGTTCTTTGAGTCCTGAAGCTAGGAAATAGTTCTCTAAAAACCATAGGAAGCTAATCTTATAATATATATTTCCTCCTCTTTTTTTTGTTTTAGACAGTCTTGCTCTTGTAATCCTCCTGCCTTATCCTCCCAGCCGGGATTCAAAGCATTTGTTACCATGCCCAACTCTTTTTCAGACAGAGTCTCACTATGTTGCTCAGGACAGCTATGAACTCATCCTCCTCCCTTAACCTACTGAGTCATTGGGATTATAAATGGTCTCTCTCTCTCTCTCTTTTCATTTGTTTGTTTTGTTTTTAGTTTTTGCTACAAGATGTGTATGCTCACCAGAGAGAGACAGAGGGAGAGAAATAACTCCCCCATGGGGGTAAGGCCACATCACAATTCCTTGTTCTCCATTCTCCTCTCGGGAGCTTGGGCATGCACACACATGTGCATGGTGTGATTTTCAAGCCAGTGTGTCCAGGACTCAAACAGTTCAACATGTGAGATCCAGCACCCTAACCTGCATGCCACCTGCTGGCCCATGTTCTCTATTTTCCAACCAATTATACCTAATAAAATAGTGACAGGATATAAGCTTGGCATCAAGATGATCTGGGTTCAGATTTCAGCCCTGATATTTACACTGTGACTACTGACCCATTAACATAAGTTTCAATGAACCAAATTCTTAACTAAAAATGGGATAATAATACATACCTTTAGCACTGGAAAACTTCAACTAAATGGAAATTACTGAAAGGATATTAGAGAACTCAAAAAATCAACAGTAAAATTAAGGGAGAAAATGGATACAAATTAAGAAAGGTGAATTGTGCCAAGCCATGGGAAAGGTTATGCCCCCAAAACAGTATCGTTAGGGTGTTAGGGTATGAGCTGCTACTGGACTATACATCCTCTACTGGACTCTGCTGTCACTAGCCACTGGTCACTCCCATCAGTCCTTGATATTTTGCCATTGGGAGGTGAGTTCTGAAGGATTTCTGTTCCTTGTTTCTCTCATTTGAGATTCCAATTCCCCACCAGGAGCACATAACTGACAAGCCTAAACTACACGCCTATACCATAGCTTCAAGAGGGGACAGAGAAGAGGTATCTGATCCTCTTCATCTTCTTTAGTGGAAAGCAAGACTCAGCCTCCAATGGAGATCTACATGGTAGGGGATTTTGTTCCATATTAGAAAGAGACTTGAATGCTAGAAAGCCAGAAAAAGGACAAACACCAATTCCAGTTTATTCCTTTGTCTGCCCGACTTTGTGTACGATCTTTTTCTTCTCACCAAACTACCCCCAAAATTCCCACCTAATAAAACACAAGTACCCTTATATAATCAAAATTTTGTAAACTCTCTTCCAAAAGGAAAACATCAGTCTTTGCACCAACTCAAATTCGGGGTCTTTGAATGATGTTAAACTCTCTAGTTTCTATGACAGTCTCATCTCAAGATCTCACAACCAATGAAGCAAGTTGTGACATGAATAACTCTAACCCTACAGGGTTAAAAAGGGAAAAGAAATAAAAAGGAAATTAGAAAACTACCGAGTTCTGCATTCAGAGACAAAGGTCAGATAACAAGAGATGTTAGACATATAATTCACAGCAAAAAAGGAAATACAGGTAGGGAGAAAATCCATGGTCATATCTATAGTCAGTCACTAGGACATGGCTAAAATTTTATTTTTTCTTCCACAGCTTACTTGCTGCTCAGTTCTTTTCTTAGAAAGTCACTAAAATCTTTATTCCTGAGGGATACAAGTTCTTGGGGTGCTGACTATGTGAAACTGTAGTGCTAAGGTAAAAGAAGGAAGTGCCTCGGGATGTACCCCCAATGTCACAGCAGCAGCTCACTTTGACCTTGATGCTCTGGATCAATCACCATAGTCAGCACCCCAGTCCTCCATTCCACAGGCACAAAGAAAACAAAATGACCAGAGTGTAGTCTCAGTTTCTAATTCAGTGGAACCATGGTTGTGTTTCTTAGCAGACACAATTATTCCTCAAGGATGTAAGGCTCTCTCAAATAACAACCAAGATCATAGAAATAAAAGCAAGACATATTAAAGTGGTCACTAGATGTGATTATTTGTATTCCTTGGTCTATAGATTGGACCAAGGAAATACCATTGATATCATAGTAGCTTGCAAAATATATCCTAATTAGCATTATAAGTAAATCTCCGATACTTCTTTCAATAAATCCAGCTCTTTCTGATTGGTGGGGAACATATGGAGATCAACAAATATCTGTGTAAAAACCCATTACCATTCTTAATTTACTATAAAGTAAGTTCTTAGAAGCAAAGTTGTGTGGGATACTATGTATAAGGTCTTCAGTAAGCCCATGATTATCAAAAATCCAATCATCAGCCAAACCATTAGCCATTGACTATGACATGTGTACATTCTTATATCATGCCACACTCCTTTCCAGATTTAATAGATGCTGCTCAGAGCGCCTCCTACTGAAAGGACTTAACTTTCAAGCCAGACTGAGAGGAGCTGTAATTGTACTACACTACATTTCTACTTTATGCCAGCCTGGAATTCAGAGCACTAAATCAAGTTCAAAACATTCCTCACTCATTAAACTAGTCATAGAGAAACCCCCATGAGGCCATACATATTTGCTCAGTTGTAAAATAGATTTTAAAAAGTAGTAAGGATGAAATGGAATTAAATAGAAGCACATAGTCCAGAGTCGAATGTATAATGAATATCTCAAAATATATATCATCGCTGTTGCCAAAGTACATTTTTAGGTAAGAGCCAAAGTGTTTGGGTTAGGAAATGAAACCAAATACAGATCTTCTTGAGTCTAAGTATTTAATAAATAAAAGTGGTCAATAAATACAGTAATGGGTACATATTTAATATTCTGTCATCGAAGTTATTTTATACTCAGTTAATGGACACACAAGCATACACACAACCATACACACATACACTCACCTTAATGAATTACCAAGGGAAATTAATACATATCTATATTAAATCAGATGAGAAAATTCTAAACATTTGTAGTTACCATAAGACATGTAAAACAACCTATAGTTATAACAGGCAATTTTACACTAATAACAACTTAACTTTGGTCGAAGAAATAACACTACATTTTATGTTTTAATGTCACAATTTACATTGTTTTATATTGTGTAACCCTTTAAAATATTTTAAACTATTATTCTTTTAATAATTTTATCTTGTAAAAATCCTACTAAAGATACCAATGATTTTACTTGCTAGAGAGCAGTTGGCCCATTGTATCTACAGGTTCCACATCATGATTCAACCAATAGAAGGCCCAGATGTTATATTCTTGCTTATGTATACTATGTAGTTAGACCTAAGATGAGCGTTTCTCTATTGAACATCTAGAGATTGTTTTCTTGTCATTAATCCCTAAACACTACAGTATAACAACAATTTCCATGGCATTTACATTGTATTAGGTATCATAAGTAATCTAGAAATTATCTAAAGTATACAGAAGGACATGCACAGGTTATAGTATATGCAAATACTTCACTATTTTATATAAGGGACTTAGGCATCTATGGATGTCAATATACACCAGGACCTTGGAATCAATACCCCCTGGGTATCAAGGGATGATGGCATTCTGAATTTGACTGTATTCTTACTTTTACCAATGAGTATTTACACATTTGTATGTTTTTGTATTATTTAGCATACCTCTCTTTTCGTTTTAACAGCTCCCATTAACATTCAGTATTAAACAGGACTTGTGATGATGAATTCCTTCAGCTTTTGTTTGTCTGGGGAAAGTCTTTATCTCCCGTTTCTATAATACAATTTTTCTGGATATGGTATTTTTGGTTGGTCATTTTTTTCTTCAACACTTTGAATCTATCACCCTGCTCAGCTGACCAATAAAATTTCTACTGAAAAGTTTACTGTTACCCTTACTGAAACTTGCTTATATGTTATTTCTTTTTTTCTCTTGCTACTATAAGGATCCTCTCTTTGTGCTTGATTTTTGACAGTTTCATTATAGTATGCCTTGTTGTAGTCTTGTTTGGATTGAATCAAATTGAAGACGTTTGACCTTTCTGCACCTGAACATTTATATCTTTCTATGAGATTTTGAGAACTTTCTGTTATCGTTTATTTAAATAAGCTTTATGGCCTTTTGACTCTCTCTTCTTCCTGAGCTCCTGTGATTATATGTTTGCTCTTTTCACATTATCCCATAAATATCATAAACTTTCTCCATTCTTTTTTTGTTTTTCCTTCTCTCACTGTACATTTCAAATAACCTATCCTTGAACACACAGATTCTTTCTTCTACTTAATTAATTCTGTTGTGGAGATAGCACAGAAATACCAAAGATCATTAGGAAATACTACACAAGTATACACCTACAAACTGAAAAACTGGAAGAAGTAAGCAAATTTCTGGACACTCACAATATACCTAGATAGAACTACAAAGAACTAGAAAGCCTGAATAGAACCATAGAAAGTAACAAGATTGAATCAGTAATAAATAGTCTCCCAACAATGAAAAGCCCAGGTTCAGAAGGTGTCATTGCTGAATGTGACAAATCTTTTCAAGAATTAACACCAACACTCCTCAAACTATTTCAAAAGCTCCAAATGGAGGGAATCCTCCCAAACTCATTTTACAAAGTTACCAACATCTTGATACCGAAAGCAGATAAGGACACAACAAAAAATAGAAACCTACAAACCAATATCCCTGATAAATATAGATGCAAAAATCCTCAACAAAATACTAGCAAATTGACTCCAACAGCACTTTATACACAATAATCAAGTAGGATTTATCCCAGGAATGAAAGGGTGGTTCAGCATATAAAAGACAATAAACGTAATACATTACATTAACAGAGGGAAACACAAAAATCATATGATCATATCAATTGATACAGAAAAGGCATTTGATAAAATACAGCAACATTTAATGATTAAGACTTGCAACAAAAAGGCATATAAGGTACATTTCTTAATGCAATAAAGGCTGTATTTGACAAATCCACAATTAACCAAGTATTCAGTGGGGGAAAGTTGAAAGCTTTTCTGCTTAAACTTGGAACAAGACAGATATGTCCACTTTCTTTCCTCCTACTCATATAGTGCAGGAAGTCCTAGTAAACATGAGACAAGAGTGAAATAAAAGGCATCTAAATCAGAGAGGAAGAAGTTAATATGTCCCTGTTTGTGAATTGCAAGGTTATATACATTTAAAAAAAAAAAAAAAAAAAAAAAAGCCTAAAGGATCTGCCAAAAAACTCTTAGATATGATAAACAAATCAAGAAAAGTCACAGGATAAAAACCTGTAGCATGTTTATACACTAACAATGATAGAAATAAAGGCCAAGATAGAAATGAAGAAAACAATCATACTTACAATAGCCGCACACAAAAATAAATAAATAAAATAAAATGCCTAGGAGTAAATCTAACCAAGGAGGTGAAAGAACTATATCAGAAAAAGTATAACAAACTGAATAAAGAAATTGAAAAAGATTTTTTAAAAAGAAACATACTTCTTGTTCATGGATTTTAAAAAATACAGTTAAAATTTGATATTATCCAAAGTGATCTATAAATTCATGATAATTTCTATCAAATACCAGTGACATTCTTCACAAAAGTAGAAAAAAAAAAAAACATAAAATTTGTCTGGAATCACAAAAGATCTCATTATTGCCAAAGTAATACTGTGAAAAAGAATGAAGTTGGAGGCATCTTGCTACCTGGCATCAAAAATATTACAAAGCCATAATAAGCAAAATAGCATGGTACTGGCATAAAAACAAACACATGAGCCAATGGAATAAACTCAATAATTCAGAACTAAACCCAATAACATGCAGTAATTGATTTGTGACAAAGGTTTCCAGATGATCCAGTGGAGAAAAGACAGTCATTTTAACAAATGGTGCTGGGAAACTAGATATCCACTTATAGAAGAGTAAAACTAACTCCTATCTTTCACTATTTAGAAGCATTAATTCAAAGTGAGTTAAAGACTTAAACATAAAGCTCAATATTATAAACTATTTGAGGAAAACTTAGGAAACATTCAATATATTGAAATCGGTAAAGATCTCTTAAATAAGCCCCCTAAAACATGGGCAACAGCACCAAAAACAGACAAATAGGATTATATCAGGCCAAAAAGCTCTGCACAGCAAAATAAACAATAAATAGAGAGAGACAATCCACAAAATGGTAAAAAAATATTTGCAAACTATACTTCAAGTAAGGGATTTATAATCAGAATATATAAGGGACTCAAAGAACTCATCCACAATAAAACTAGCAATGTAAGTTAAAATTAGTAATCAATATGAACAGATGGCTCTCAAAGGAAGACATACAAATGGCTAAAATAAAATGGCAGTATCTCTTATCATAAGATAAATGTAAAGCAAAACCACAATGTGCTATCATCTATCATTCTCCAGAATGGCTATGATAAATAAAATAAAAAACATCTAACAATGAAAGCCTCACAGTGCTGGTAAGGTTGTAAGGAAAAAGGAATCCTTGCTTACTGTTTGTAGAAATGTAAATTACTATGTGGCGATTTCCTCAAAATTCTCAAAATAAAACTACGTTAAGACCCAGCAATCCCACATTTGGGTATTTACCCAAAGGACAGGAAATCACTCTACTAAACAGACATTTGGGGAACCAGCAGTTAGCGTAATAGCTATGTCGCTGGACTCCCACGTAGTCGACTGCAGTTCGTGTCTCGGACCCGGTGGCTTACAACTCACGCCAGGCGCGTGTGCGTGCATGCCCAAGATCCCGAGAGGAGAATGGAGGAGAAGGGATTGCGGCATGACCATTCCCCCTGGGGGGGTGATGTCTCGCTTTCTGTCTCTCTGTCTCTCTCTGTCTGTCTGGCGAGCGCACGCGCCCTATAGCGAAAAACCTCTCAAAAAAAAAAAAAAAAAAAAAAACAAAAAAAACAGACATTTGCACTTCCATGTTAATTGTAGCATTATTCACAATAGCTAAGACTTGGAATCAACCTATGTGCCCAAAGACCAATGAATGGATTTTAAATATGTGGCATATATACATGAGGGAATGCTACTGAGCCATGAAGACTATCTTATCATTGATACAAAGTAGACAAGCCTAGAAGTGATGATGCTAAGTGAAATAAGCCAGGTTATGAAAGACAATACTATATGCCTCACTTAACATATACTGAATGTCCCCACTCTATGGCACGACTCAATGGTATAAATGAGCAGAGAGTAATAGTAGATATTAGAAGCTGACTGGGGGTGAGGAGGAAGGGCTTAGGAGAAAATTATTAACAAACACAACAATGCACGTAAGTGGAATAGGTTATGGAATACTATACCACAGAAGAGTAAAATATGTCATTGACAATTCAATATATACTTTCAAAAAGTAAAATCAAACAATAAAACCTAGTATTACTATTATAGAATATATACAACATAATATAATGTTCGATGTCAAAGAATATAAATATATCTACATCCTTGATTTGATTACTGTAAGCATGCTTTGAAAAACCGTTGTACCCCAGAAAGATATACAATTATATGTAAACCAGAAATCACACATACACACAAAAAAAATTTGCTGTTGATGCTGTTACAGTATTATATTTTTCATTTCATTCATTATTTTTTATTTTGTTTTTACTATAGGACATGTGCACTCATGAGAGAGAAACACAGAGTGAGAGAAAGTGAAAAATCACCTCCTAGGAGAATGGCCATGCTGCAATCCTTCTCCTCCACTTTCCTCTCAAGATTTTGGGCATGTACGCACATACACCCATCATGATTCTTGAGCTGCCGGGTCCAAGACTCGAACTGCAAAGCTGGCCGTGTGAGATCCAGCACCTTCAGCTCCATGCCACTTGCTGGCCCTCAATCATTTCATTTTTTTTAGCTCCAAAATTTCTGTGTGTGTGTGTGTATATGTGTATATATATATATATATATATATATATATATATATATATATATATATATATGTGTGTGTGTGTGTGTGTGTGTGTGTGTGTGTGTATATATATATATATATATATATATAATTTCAATTTCTCTGTTAAATTTTTTTTGGTAATTTATTATTTTCCTAATTTTCTTCAATTGTTTATCCATATTTTCTTGAAGTTCACTGTTTCTTTAAAACAATTATTTTAAATTAATTGTCAGGCAGTTCATAAATCTCCCTTTCTTTAGGGTCAGTTGCTAGTGCTTTATTTCATTCCTTTGGTGGTGTCATGTTTCCCTAATTGCTCTTGATCCTTATTGCTGTATATTGATTTCTGCACTTTTGAAAAATTAGGATCTTATTCCAGTCTTTGCAGACTGGGTTTGTCTATAAAAGCCCATTTCCAGTCAGCTCCTCCGAAGATTCTGGGCAGGTCATCTAGCATGGTCCAGTACATTGCTGCTGTACTGTCCTGGTACCTGGGTTAGCATGTGGGTGAACCTGTCTCCTAGATGTGTGAGGTTGGGCCTGGAGGTTGGATCTGAGAGGGCAGGCCTGGAATCTGTATCTACAGGAGCTGACTTGAAGTCTGGATCCATAAGGGTTTCACAGCCCCTAGGACAGATCTGAGGACTGAGTCAGCTGGGATGTGTTTGAATCATGGGTCCATGGAGGCTGGCCTGGAGCTTAGGTCTGCAGAAGTGATTCTGTAGTCTTAGTCCACAGGGCACCATGAGCTAATAGAAGGGGTCTGGACCCTAGCTCCATGGATTAGGCTTGTCCCTGAGTTCACTAGAGCCTGGGCTAGCACAGTACAGGGACAGGCATGGAGCCTACATCTATGAGAGCCAGCCTGCAGCCTAGGGTTGTAAGTGCTGGTCTGGTGCTGGAAACAATGGAAGGTAGCCTGGAGGAGCCTGGGTTTGCAGTGGCAATCCTGGAGACTGAATGTACCAGTGCTGGCCTAGATGCTAGGTCTGCAAGGACTAGCCTGTGTCCTAGGTCCACAAGGGGAGTCTTGAAGCTTAGGTACACAGGGACTGCCCCAACAATGAGGACTATCAGAATAGGCCTGGACCCTAGATCTGATGGAGTATGGAGTTGCAGGGGCCAGCCTGGAGGGAAGTGCCACAGGGACCAACCTGTCACTGGCATGGTCAAAGGTGCTGACCTGGTACTGGTGACAACTGGAGTTGGTTTGAAGGCCAGAGCCATGTGGGCCAAGCTGTCTCTGGGCTTCTCTGGAGTCTGGAGTGGTCCTGGAGCCCAAAGACTGGTCTATAGGGAAAACCTGGAACTAGAGTCTGAATTCTGGGGCTATGTGAGCCCACCTTGATCTGAGCTGATCTGAAGCCTATAGATGCTGAAACCAGGCTGGTACTAAAACTAGACGGGTTTGAATCTTCAGGGTCATTCTGATGGTATGCCATCAGACTGTTTTCCAGGAAGGCCTAAAGCCTGGGGATGCAGGATCCAGCCTGACACTTGGCAGGTTTGGAGACTTAGTCTGCCAGTACCTGCCTAGAGTCAAGGGCTATGGGGGCCTGCCCTGTGTTGAGTTTATTAAGGAAAGCCCAGGTTGCGGATCTGAAGCAAAGCGCAATGCTTACTTCCCTTCCCTTGTCCCACAAAGAGGGTATCTCTCTCCACACTCTGCTACCTGGGGTTGGGGGAGGGAGGGCAGTAATGCAGGTGGTGTAAAATTTCCCATCTCCTTTCCATCCTCATCACTGCGTTTCTTCTTATTTCTGTGCTACACCCAGGTGCTGTCATTTCTTATTTGGTTTCCTTAGATCTTGGGAAAGTAGTTTCCTCCATAGATTATTGTTTTAATAGAAGTTTCTATGAGAAAACAAGTGTTAGAAAGGCCTATTCTGTGGCCAGCAGGTGGTATGGTGGTTAAAGGTGCTGAACTCCCACATGGCCAACTCAGTTCGAGTCCAAGACTTGGTGGCTTGCTTTCTCACTTTCCCTCTCTCTCTCTCAATCTCTCACTCGCTCTGCTCCCCTCTCTGGTCAAAATACAAATTAATTAATTAATAAATAAAATCTCTTAAAAATAAATAAATAAATAAATAAATAAAAATACAAAAGAAAGGTCCATTCTATCATTGCTGACAACTGACTCAAGAAAAGGTTTCACCATTTTCATATATAAATGTCTTTTTTTTAGAAGTTTTTTGCTATAGGGCACGTGTGCTCGCCAGTCAGAGAGAGAGAGACAAAGAGATAGAAAGTGAGAAATCACTCCCCAGGGGGGATGGCCATGCCGCAATCCCTTCTCCTCCATTCTCCTCTCGGGACTTTGGGCACGCACACACATGCACCTGATGTGAGTTTAAGCCACCTGGTCCAGGATGTGAACCACGGTCGACTATGTGGGAGTCCAGAGACATAGCCATTACACTAACTGCTGGTCCCCATATATAAATATCTTCTGTACAGACTATTATTGCAGAAAAAAAATCACCGAATCTACTAGGTGACCAGGTTTCTAATTTTTCTCACACATCACTACGCCTTAACAAATTATATTCATTTAGTACATACAAACTAGGACATTGAGAAAGGAAACCAAAAACAGAGGTCACAGAGCAACACCTTAAAGCATCAACTTGAAATCTCTATCTACAGAGTTTCCACTCTTGACAATGTCCACCACATGTCTATCACTCTAGAACTTCTCCACCAGATCAACTCTTCCTGAACATGAGTATAATTACCAAGGTGGGAAAAAATGAGCACAGGAGACATCAGGAGAAACTCAGAAATCGAAGGTGAGAGACTGCTTGTTACACCTCCTCCTACACGATGTATTCTAGACTGAAGTTTCAGAGTGTCTCTTACAGCAGAAGTGTTATTTCATCACAATTTCCCCTTCAACGATTCAGTTTTAAAATAACTGAATAATTAATTCTCCAGAGAGATTTAAAATATGCTGCTTCTGAATTGATTAATGAGTAAAAATGTTATAGAGTTTCTGTAACTCTAACCTCATTGAAATCAAACAAAATGTCCCAAAATGTTCTGGTTACACAATCTAAAGGATATTTGAAGGGGAGTGTTGAATGTTAATTGCATCTCTAGGAACATGGACTCCTGGACAGCCTCCATCCTATTTTCACAACTAAGCTGTCTCTCAAGATAAAGAAGGGTGGACTGATGATCAACTGAAATTTTGTGAAAATATGTAATTATGTATTTGTAAGTGATTATAAGTAATATTTCACAGACAATTTTTTAAAAACTACATGGTGGGTGTTTTTAATAAGTATTTGCTTAATTTAATACAGCTGAAAAGAAAAATGATAGCCTGGCTCCCACCTAGCTGCCACTATGCAATTAGGCAAACAATTCTCTAGGACCAATCTGCTTGCTAAAGGAGTAGGGAGCTCCAGGCTAATCATTAATCAAGGCAGAGTGACAATAAGGGCTTATCAGGACTCTCCGGAGAACATCTCACATACCACAAGGCAGTAAATAGCCACCAAGTAGGTATAGTCTCACCTTATAACCAGAAGTTACAGAACCATTTCTGCTTTGAGATGCCCTCATGGCGATAAGAATGGGAATAAAAGAAGCTTTCGAACAGTTCATGGAAGATAGAATTAAAGTATAAGTTTATTTCCGTTTGAAAAACCTTGAAATCCTTGCATAGGTTTTTCACAATAACTTATTTTCCATATGCTTTTTTAAGGTCCCTTCATATAAGTAAGAAAATGGGGAGAAGAATATATTAATCAGTGAATAAGAAGAATTGTCTTCACTTCCCACAACTCAATCAAAACAAGAGTAGAAGAAAAGCGCCACACTTTAGAACAGTGCAGGAACATCAACAAATAGGTCACAAACAATACCACTTTGGGACCTTCAACATCTAGGTGAACGGACAAATTTTCAAACACCAAAAGACACTTAGGTATATTATTTGTCTAGGCAAATAACAAACAAGAATCTCCCTAAAAGTTAACATGTCTATACAATGTTTGAATATGTAAATTTTAACTTGAAATATTGGACTTACTTGTGCTAAAAAGAAATCATGACTTTTCAGTCATTCATTGTACAATGAACATTTTAAATTTACTCAAACTCATTTATCCCACATTGTCAATTGCAAAAAGAAGTTTTGTTTTGTTTCAAAATTTTCTTGGAAGAAAAATAAAACCAAGTTGGCCCAACATCTTCTCTAGGCCTTCTGGGTTGAAGGAACTGGGTGGAAGCAGGGTTTGCAGTTGGATAGCGTATAGAGAGCGGTCAGTGAGAAAATTAATCACCCAGCTCAGATGAAAGCAACATGAGCAAAGAAAACCTCTCAAAGAGGGAATCTGAGTTGTTAGTATAAGAGTAGCAAAAACAGATATGTCAAATCCAAGGGCTGAAAATGAATATTTTTTTAAAAGAAAAGGAGCCAAGAATTAAGGGCATAAACAGATGGTAAGGTACAATTTAAACTAAATTGACTATTTCACAGTGTAAGTGCCGTGCTGGGTGCTGAATAAATGGGGTAAAGGTAGGAGGCTGGACTGGATGATGTAAAAACTCATTAATTAAGTTGTCCTTTAGACTGTTCTGTGAGGTATTAGTGAGAACGTTAATTTGCAGCAAAAATACCTAGTCATTTTGTTTACTCCCAAAACGCCACTTAGGAATTCAAGGTCAGGTTTAAATTTGTGCTCTTCTTCCCTAAAGCAGATGGAAGGGCAAGGTCTTCAGCACAGTCTGAAATGCAGCTTACTTGGAAGTCCTGCTGTCATGCTTACGGCAGCCTACTTTCTCAGGGGTGGCCCGCTGAGTAGGCATTTATCGTGCAGAGAGCGGAAACAGAACAAGATCCACAGAAGAAACATTAAGAGCACAAAATCAGGCCAGGTGGCAATAACCGTGCCCTGCTGGGATGCAGTAGCAGTACCTGGGAGAAAGTGAGTCATTGTGAATGGGGGGGAATATGTGTCACCAAAAGAGGAAAAAAAAGACAGTGGTTTCTGGGTTTGCAGACAGCAATCACAGCCACCAAGCCCAGGCCATATCACCCTGTTTCACTGTACGAAACACACAGCACGTATACACATACACAGAGTTTATACTCTCACTGTAAGTGCCTCTTACAGATATCACAAACAAAAAGAAAATCAAAGAGAAAGGGTATTTTTTTTTTCACAATTATGCTTTATAATCACATTGTCAAAGAAATCTCTATTTTAATGCCCTCTTTGCTCTTAGGGTATTCCAGATTTCTCCAAAAGGGACATTTTTGAAAAAAAAATTTTAAAGAATAGATCAGTTATGATTAAGACATATGAATAGAGTTTTCAGATCATGATTTAATATTTCTAAGACTATTAACTCAATAGATAATAAACAAAAGATTTTTTTTTCTGTTTTTTCATTAATTCATTCTTTGACTTATTCATTCAGCCCATATTTATTGAGCATCTGACATAAACCAACACTGCAAATCTACGGGGCTACAAACAGGGGCCTTCCAGATATGTCAACGTGGAGCTGACATTCTGGTAAAGAAGTTAGATATTAATTAGCCATATTAATTAACCATTTTTTGACTGGCCCTGTGCCCTGGTGGTGAAGGGAACCAGATACCAAATAGCCAACCATGTGGTTCTGGGTGCATATATGTGTATGTACACCCCAAATCCCAACAGGATGGAGGAAAGGAGAAGGAATTTCAGTGTGACCCCGCCCCCCGTGGGAGGGGCTTTCTTTCTCTCTCTTTATCTCTTGACTGTTTCTCTCTGGTGAGTGTACATGTTCTCTAACAATTATAAAAAAAAAAAAAAAAAAAAAAAAAAAAAAAAACATGATTTTTAAACTAAAAGTAGGGTCACAAAGAGGGGCCTTACAGATATGATGTTAAACCATTGGGTGATACAAAAGCATGCAGTGGCAGTCTTGAGCTAGTCTACAGTCACAACGAAGGTTTTCTTGAGGAAATGGTATATTACCTACACTACAAGGGATGAGTAGAAGTGATTTTAAAATTTAGGCATGCCTGCCAATTTGGGCATGACTTCTCTCTCTGTCATGGGCAGTATTTTTTTTTTTAATATATAATGTGATAGAATTATCAAGGCACAAAGGGACAGAGAAGCCAAAAGAGTTTTATTGTCTTTTCTATGCCCTCTCAAATAAAAATAATATTATTCTCAGCACTTTAAGCTTTTTATCCAAAGGTGGGATTCGTCCAGCATCTTTAACATTCTAAATATCATGGCAAATGCCTGCACTTCCGTGTTGGTGATGGGCTATTTTATAAAGGGAAGAATGAGAAAGGCATTTTGATTCTTTTTACTATCTTTTCTAAGGGCTGACATTACCAGCCTTTAGTTATTACCAATCCTTATTCTCTTACTTCATCCAAGAGTCTAAGGAATAAATCTATATAAAAAGTCAAATGATATACTCTAAGCAAAAAAGGCTTTGGGCAAGACATTCTGTAGGTTTTATATTCTATCTTCTGGGGAAAGGAATCACAGATCTTGGTCTAACTTGCTTAAGAACAGTAGACAATGGATGCAACCTTTTGATTTTATCTGGATTTTTTTTTTTTTTTTTTACAAGATGAAAACATTTTTCAGAGCAGAGATGAAAGGCCTTCAGATCTTTAAAAGGAATAGTCTCAGAGAGTTCCCATAAAAAAGAACTATTAGTAAAAGAGGATAAAATGAAGAATGGGAAAGGATATCCAAGGAATAGGAAATATACTTGCAAGGATCCTGGTGTAGAGGATCATGGGGCAATATAAAAAGCTGATAAAAGAGAATGAGCAGAGCATGTGAGATGGGAAGTGGTAGAAAGAAGCTGAAGAGGTACATGCTAGAATACCAAATGCTGTAGGACTTTAAATCCCATGTTAATGATTTTTATCTTTTCTGTAAAGCAATGAAGACCCATTGAAGGGCATTTAGAATGAAAGTGATAACAGGTATGTGTTGTGTGTGTGCATTGTTTTTAATCACACTTTCTACAATTTAAAGAAGACATAAAAAAAACACTGAAAATAGAGGGAAATGGTTGGGTCTATAGTAACAGTTCAAGAGGGAGAAAATGATAGATACCTTAGACATAGGATAGTAGCAGTAGAGATAGAAGAAAATAAGCAAAGGAAATAAATAAGACTTGATTATAAATTTGATTACATACAATAAGGTGGACAGAAGTGTCAAGGATGAGTCCTTAGTTTTGAACTTTTTTGTATAAATGGATGAGCAGTCACAGAATTCACCAAGAAAAATTCTAGTTCCAATGGGCTCAGTGGGGTAGTAGTAGGAAAAATTGTGTGTTTAACTTAGAAATGCTAGATCTGAGTTACTTTGGAGAAATGCAAGTCTATATGTTGGTTGGAAATTGCAAACCCTGCTAATGGAGAAAGAAAATCACTTTAAGAAGAGAAAAAAGTAAAGCAATGGCTAAATTCAATTTATATTAGGTGTAATTTGCAGTTTTTACTGTGAGCTTCATCACTTAGAAGCAGCTGGCCTCGTCATGATACAATGGCCTTTTCAAGACTCAGATGTGTCCTGAGACAGTATCTTGTAAGGTGAACTGTGTTCTATATCCCGCAGTTAAGAGATACAAGATAAAGATGCTAAATAGAAACATTCGCGAAGACATAATGATGGATGAGATTATCTAGAAAAAGAATGTGGAGTGGTACTATAGGGGAAGAAGATACATAGGAAAAGAACCAGAGAAGATAGAAAAACAACAAGAACAAAAAAGTCAGAGGCCTGGCTTTACAGGGGCTAGGGCTTCACAGAGTACTAAAATATATCAGCTGGTTAGTGATGAGAATGTTACTATTTTTAAAAATAATTATTTAATTTTATTTAATATTATTATCATAAGTATTTTAATATGCTATAGGACACATGCACTTCCCAGAGAGACACAGAGACAGAGAGAGACAGAAAAAGTAAGAAAGCAAGCCACCAGGTCCAGGACTCAAGCCATGGTTGGCCATGTGGGAGTCCAGCACCTTAACCAACACATTACCTGCTGGTCCCGAGAAGGTTATTTTTGATCATAACAAGAATCATCTTTACAAAAGATCAGAAACTAGGTCAGAGTGTGTTGATAAAAGAATGAAGGGAGATAAACAGAGTAAGTGTAGACAATAAATCTTTCAAGAAGTTGCCCATAAAAAGAACACAACAAAGATGGATACCGGAGAGAAAAGTGTATGTGGGATAAGTAAATAAAAACTTAATAGACAAAATTTGAACATGTCTTGATGCTGAATGGAAGGATTCATTAAAGAAGAAAAGGTTGAAGACATAATAAAGAATATGGATTATTGCAAGTATAACTTTCTGGAGCAGCAAAAGATGGTATCCTGATTACATATATGAGCTAGGTTTAGGAAGGGAAAAAGAAGGAAGAGAGAAGAAAGTTATGAACATTCCTGCTGATGGCTTTTATTTTCTTTGTAAAGTGAGGGCAAGGTTACCCAAGAGCATGAGAAAAGATGGGGAGACAGATTGAAAGTTTGAGAAGAACGTTTGAGAAGAACAGTGGTTTGAAATAGTCACAGGGAACAATGGATAAATGATTTAATCAGAGAAGCATTGATTAAATTCCAGATAACATTGCAAGTCCAATTAACTCTGCCTGATCATGAATTTGTGGTGGTTAATATATATCCTATTGCAGGATTTTCTCTAACAACTCTTAAGTGATCACAGAATAGATGTAGAGAAAATAGACCACCAGGAGTGTAGTTTTCCCCGATGAGAATGGCAAAGGCCAAAAGTGTGAAGTGCTTCAGAGTCTTAGAAAGAGGTACATTGAAGCCATGGATCATAGAATCTGAGTTACAGATGGAAGAAGGTAAAGATAAAAAAAAAGGGAAATGAACAAAAAAGAATCCAGAGCTGTTAATAGAGTCAACGCCCACATGAATGTGAATTGTGATCATAATACAAGCAATAAAATAAGAAGGCTGGAAAGATAATAGGCTGGGATGTCATATTTGTGATTTAGATGTAGAGAAGTTTTGGGTACTGTCAGCCCCAGGATGTGACTCTTGTAGTGAATAGTTGAGAAAAGTGAAAGAGAAAGTCACTGGAAAAAGGAAGTAGAAAGTCATTTATATTTGACAACAGGAATTGGGGTGAGAGAGTCACTTTTAGACCAACATAAGCTCACTAATAAATGAGCAGGGAATAATAGGGAGGTTGCAACAAGTAAAAGAAATAGAGCGCAAAAGGCACTTGCTTTGGGGCCAGAAGGTAGCATGGTGCTATGGCTCTGGACTCCCACAAGGCCAACCACAGTTTGAGCGCCAGACCTGGCAGCCTGCTTTTTTCCCTTTCTCTCTCTCTCTCTCACAAATTAAAAAATAGTAATAAATAAAATATATAATTCTTAAAAAAGAAGGTACATGTCTCAGTGAAGCATAACTTTAACAAGACTGTGGAGTTATCTAGAAATGGCAATGAAGAGCAAGGAGGACCCCAACTGTGTCTTCTACCTCAGAGGCACATAGAGTATGAACAAATGAGCAGCCCCTGCCCCCTGACTCCCAGACAGCACTAGCCCCAAGGCAACCTCAAAGTCCTAGCTTCCACCTCTCCAGACCAACAGTTCTTCTTCTAAGGCTAATATTTTTCTCAGTCAAAAGCTTCTGGGATGATAACATCACTTGATGTTAGTATGTGAAAGATTAAAATGTTGGTATAACTAGCTCAATTCCAAGATAGTCAAAGCAGCTAGTATAGGCCTAGAAGACAGTCTCATTGATAGCGCATTGCATTAGCATTCCACTTTCTGAAAAGTGTAGATCTGTGTTTAACTTTTAACGTTTTAAAATAAGACCTTCAAGGAATATTCATTAGGGACTCATAGTCACAATCTATTCAGTTGGTATATTTGGATTTTATGCTCGATATGTCTATAATAGCATACTTTCACACTTCTACATTCCTACAGCTACAAGGTCTTAATCATAATGAGTCATAATGAACTCTTCTTTGGTAAGTGGGATTAACATTCCCACATGAACTCAAGGCACTAAATTATTAATAGCTTCCCAAGGCTTTTGGTTTTTACTGTGATGCCGGCAATACTTTCATAAAAGTTTAAGAGCATTAAAATAAAATGTAGACTCCAAATATAAAAGTTTTAAAAGCTATTCTTCTTACTGTGGTTTCAGTATTCCTCAAGATAAGGAAATAACTACCAACAAAAAGGGCCATCATCTTAGTCCATTAGTATTGCTATAACAGAAATACCTGAAGGTAGACTTATAAAGAAGTTTATTTGGCTTATAATTCAGGTGGCTGAAATGTCTGAGAGCACGGAGCCAGCATTAGACCAGTCTCTGAGGCTACACGTCAACCTGGCGAAGAGAAGAGGAAGGGGAAGGTGGGCACATTCAAAGAAAGGGAAAGCTGCAAGTGCCTGACTTGCTTTCATAACAGCTGTGAGAACACAGGAGGGCAAACTGAGATGCCTTAATCTATTCATGAGGGATCCACCTCCATGTTCCAAACACCTCTCGCTACATCCCACCTCCCAACACAGTCACACTTGGCAGCATGAACTTTTAGCAGGGGCACATACCCAAATCACATCGACTATCATGAGCTTCTCATGAGATAGATGTTAAAGGAGTCGATAAACTTAGTAATAACCTTAAAGTGGTATTATATCACACTGAAAAGGAGTAAACCCTGTACAATTTGTTTTTACTATGTGACATTTATGACTCATCAGTATGACTTTCTTGACAGTCTGTGTTGGCCTTAAACCAATACTAATGGATAAAATGTGAAACAAGAAAACAACTGAGAGGTTGCTCCCCAAAGACATGTAGTTTTATTGGGTTTTGTCTATTTGTTTTCACTAGGTTCCTCTGGGAAGATTAGTGTAAGAAAATATTTATTTAGAAGAAACTTTGATCACAAAAAGGACATCTCTATGCAAGATGCTAGAGAATTCATCATTAAAAAGGCAAAGAGGAAGGGAGACAGAATCAGTCAGAGCAATATTACTTTTAAGGGTAACAATAAGAGAAAAAAGGGTCTAAAAGGGGCCAGCATGTGATGTAGATTTTAAGCAACTGGATGCCACATGGCTGCCTGCACAGTTCAAGTCCCAAATCCTGCGGCTTGAAAATCACTGGGTGCCTGTTTATGCATGCCCAAAATCCCAAAAGGAGAATGAAGAGAAGGGATTGTATTGCTGCCATCCCCTTTGAGGAATAACTTTTCACTTTCCCTCTCTCTCTGTCTCCCTTTGGTGAGCACACATGCCCACTAGCAAATCAATCAATCAATAAAAAGAAAAAAAAAAAAAGCCCCCCACAAAAAAAAAAGAGGGATTTAAGAAGAACTTTCCAGAAGAGATGTAGATTATTTACAAGTTTTTTAAAAATGGACTTCAGGCTGCGTCTTTATGCTGCTGTAACAGAATACCACAGACCAGGTAATCTATAATGACTAGAAATAAATTTGTCTCATAGTTCTGGAAGTTGGGAAATTCAAGAGCATGGCCTAGCATCTAAAAAGGACCTTTGTGCTTTATCTTCCCATGGAGGAGCGTGGAAGGGCAAGAGAATGTGAAAGCAAGAAGGGGCCAAACTCAATTCTATAACAAACCCACTTTTGAGATAAGTTTGTTTTTGAGAGAGAGAGAGATTTTGCTATAGGGTACATACACTCACCAGAGAGACAGAGTGGGACACAGAGACAGAAAGTGAGAAATCACCCTCCAAGGGGATTGCCACACCACAATCCCTTCTGCTCCATTCTCCTCTCAGGATTTTGGGCACTCATGCACACACGCCTGGTGTGAGTTTCAAGCCTCTGGGGCTAGGATTGGAACCACTGTTGGCCATGTGGGAGACCAGCAAGATAACCATTACATCATCTGCTGGTCCCCACTTTTGAGATAATTAACCCACTCCCAAGAGAACAACATAAATCCATTTGTGAGGGAAGAACTCTCATGACCTACTTTTATTAGGTCTCACCTTCCAACACATGACCTTTGGGAGACATCTTCAAACCATAGCAGGCTATGATAGGATGAAAAGAAAAAAATACTTTATTTACCAAAGAAAAGTAACAAAAGCATATTTACATTAGAAGAAATATCTTTGCAACTGCTAGAAGAGTGAAGTGAGGTGAGAACATTCCGAGAAGTCACAGAGGGAAGAAGAAGAAAAGAAGAACACTATGCTGCAGTAGATAGAACTCTCCTAGAGGAGAAAAGAATGTCAAAGGGTGGAAATTACAAAGTGGAAATGATAAAAAGAGATAAGATTAAAATGTAGAAGCTGAGTAGCTGAAGAGGGAAAGAGAAGGGGAGTTCATAGGAAGCTAGAAGTTGTGACACTATCTATTGTACAATCATGAAGCAAACACAACCTCTACTTGGGAAAAGTCAAATAATATCACATACATGTAAAGAAGTGGTGTGAGAAGACCACAAGATACACTTTCAAAACTCACTTTTTTTAAGGGATATTTTTGCTATAGGGCATGTGCTCTTGCCAGAGAAACAGACAGACAGTGACAGAGAGACAGAAAGCAAAAATTACCCTCGGGGGGATGGCCATGCCACCATCCCTTCTCCATTCTCCTCTTGGGATTTTGGGCATGCACGTATATGAATTTAAGCCATCAGGTCTGGGACTCAAACCACAGTCGACTACATGGGAGACCAGCAACGTAACCATTACTCCATCTGCTGGTCCCCAAAACTCATTTTTTAAAAAGTATAGGCTGACTAGGAAAGATAAAGTGTGAAATGACTGGCTTAGGGCTCATCTTAGTGGCAGTACTAGTTTGTGAGGGCTATGATATTAAAGTAGACAAACCGAGTGGCTAAACCAACAGAACTCTGGAGACTCAAAGTCTGAGATCAAAGTGCCAGCAAGGTTGATTCCTTCTGGGAATTGTTAAGGGAAGGGTCTGCTGCAGGCTATGGATGGATATCATCTCCCTGTGTCTCTCACATGACATTCTCCTTACATGTGTCTATGTCTAAATTTCTCCTTTTTGTAAGGATACTAGTCAATTGGATCAGAAAACCACCCTACTCCAGAATGATGTCATAACTTAACCAATTTCATCTAACGATCAACTTATTTCCACAAGGGTCCATTCTGAGGTACTATAAATTTTGGTAGGACACAATTCAATCTGTAACAGTAGTCAGTATGGTCACCAGCAGAATGCCAGCAGCAAAGGATTTCTTATGTAATCTAGATGTCATTTGGGGCCTACTGCTCTTTGAAGTGTAATGCAGGGTCAGCCTCATAGCCTACTGATTATGGGAAGCTAGATTCCACAAAGCTAACCATGGTTAGACTCTCAGCTCTGGGGGCTTGAAAAACGTACCAGGTGCATGTGCTTGTGTGCTCCAAATCCTGGTAGGATGGAGAGGTGGTGAGGGACTGTGGCATGACTACACCCCACTGAGGGATGCTCTCTCTCTCTCTGTCTCCCAGCTTCTCTTTGGCAATTGCACATGCTCTCTGGCAATTTAAAGAAGGAACAAAGAAAAGAAAGAAGAAAGGAAGGAAGGAAGGAAGAAGACAGAGAAGGGAGAAGAGAGAGAAAGAAGAAATAAAGAAAAAAGAAAGAGAAGGAAAGAAAGAAAGAAATTTAAAGGTAATCATACGGGACCCTCATCTATACCCACAGGACATTCAACCACTCCCCAATACTTCAGTGGTTTCCCAGGGGATTATATGACCAAGGCCAACTCTGGTTTTTCACATCTGCTCATGTGGTCTCCATCTTGCACTGTACCCTGAAGTACAATATGTCCTTTAGTTTTAATATTCACTAAACCAAAATTAAGTAGTATAATAATAATAAATAAAACATAATAATATATAAAAATAAACAAATAAATAAGGGCTCCACTTATACTAAGTATTTGTGGGGAGAAAAAAATGATTGTTACTAAAAGTCCTAGGGTCATTTGAGTGATTGGGACACAGTGAATGACTTAAACCTTCCTGTTAGTAAGAGTCCTGAGACCAGTTTGCCACCAGGCTGCTGTGACTGGGTTACTACCTGCCTGGAAAACCTTCAAGCAAACCTTCATGTTGCCAAATCAACCCTGTGTTTCCTACAGTCTTCCATAGTTGGAGTGTCCTAGGAAATAGATAGGAGGCTCTACCTTCCTCAAACTCAGTCACATTTGTCACCTTCATATTAGAGTAGAGTCACTATGCAGCCATGTTACATAGTCCCCTTGTGATTACAGCCTTCTCAGCTTTCCTTTGAACCCCTCTCTCCATGGGGACTCATTTATGCCTGAGATCCTGAATCAAAGATACAAACCAGGCTAGCCTATGGCTGTTGGTTAAGATGCCTATAATGCAAGTGCTCTACAAGGCTGGAAGCCATATGGTGACTGTGAGTTTAGATCCCTGGGTCAACCTGAAAACACATCAGGCATGCACACAGGTGTCTAGGATCCTAAGGAACAGGACAGCTAGGGAAAGGAGATCATGGCAGGGTAATACCCTGTCGAGGGTGCATCTCTCTCTCATTCTCTCTCTCCCTCTCCTGCAAACACATGTGCTCTCTATAATTAAAAATGAAATTTCATAGAAAAATGAAATAATAGTATGAGTTTATTTTGGTAAAAAAAATTTAAAATCCATGCATCATTTTTTCATAATATGAATTCTCTACGAACTTTTTGAAGGTCCCTTATACACTCAAGTAGGTTCTTCTATTTAACTTTTTTTAAAACTTTCTGAAATGGGAATTTCAGCAATAACAAACAAAAGATTTCTTGTCGAAACTGAAAGAAATTGAAAACGTAAGAGACATGGTCAAGGGGAGTGAGCGTTGGTCCTTTCGATGTGTCAGAAAACAGTGAACCTATTAAACTCTGATATAGAGAAAACTCTCAGTAGAAAGCACAAGACCAGTGATTTTAAAGAGCAAAGTAAACATTCCCAACTGCTAGTATACTCAAGCACACGCTAGGGGAAAAAAAAAAAAAAAAAAAAAACAAAAAAAAAAAACAAAAAACAAAAAAAAAAAAACAAAGGTAAAATACTGGAGTAAAATACCAAAGATAACTTTCAAGATACACTTTTGTCAATAGAGTCAAAATTGATAAAAGAAGGAAAGTACTCAAGCAAGATGAAAGACATTTTCTACAGTCATTTTAAATATGAAGAAGAGAATAAAGGATGCTAGCAGGCTTAGCAACTAAAAATAGATTGAAGTTTAGCCAGAAGGGGGGGAAAAATCTTTAAAGAGCATTGCATAGAATGGTTTTCAGAAGAAGGCGTCGAAGCGACACACTTCTAAAAAGGTATGGTAAATGCTGTGATCTGCTGCCCAGATCCTCCTGCAAGCAATGACGGACCTTCTACCTCAACTGGCTAGGAGTGCTGGGACCTTCAGTTGGCAGTTTCTTTAGGAATTATCGTAAATCATACATAGCATATAAAATTTTTAATATTGAGTGAATAATGAAATTAAAGAAAACCAAAAAATCAATCTTTGGGTACGTATTTTCTTGTATAATAGAAACATAAAATATATATTAAGAGCTTTGCCATAGGGCAAGTGCACTTGCTGGAGAGAGAGGGAAACTGAGAAATCATCTTCCAGGGGGATGGCCATATCACAATTCCTTCTTCTCCATTCTCCTCTTGGGATTTTGGGCACACACACACACACGTGCATCTGGCATGTTTTTCAAGGCACCAGATCTGGGACTCAGACCACAGTGTCAGTCATGTGGGATCCAGTGCCTTAATACCACGCTATTTGCTGGTCCCAAGAAAGCCAAAATATTTTTAAAGGGAAAAATTAAATTAAGTTTTTGAGAAATTGAAACCGTTGGGAGATAATTCCTCATGAGTTTCTTTTATTCCTGCATAGCTCAGGCCTCTTGAGCAAAGGAACTTTTGAAGAACAAACAGTGCTGGAAATCAGGGCTAGTGTAATTTATGGGAAGTTTCAGAGAAGTACCCGGTCAGAGACATACCAGGATAATAAAGCTAAAAGTCTCTTCTGTACCCAGAGACATGTGTTTTTTATTCTGGGATAATAAGAGCAGTCCTTCTCTAAGAGGAGGGGGGCAGATGTCCCAGCAACCTCATTTAGCAAAGAGTCTCTTGACCTGGGGGTTCCTTCCCCATGATGTACCGCACTGCATACACAGGAAATTTTCATCATATCAGCATGTGGTGATTGTGATGGAAGAAGCAACATGTAATGCTGCTTTGGCAGCTGTTTTTGCTATGAGTAATAAGTGGTCTGTTCTCTGACCTAGGAATTTCGTGCCTTTCTGTCAGTGTGCATATACGGCAGGCTAACTTGTTATCTTTCAAGAAGAGTAAAATCTTACGGTCAGCCCATGGTGTGCTGGTTAAGATGACTGGATCCCACAAGACCAACCATGTACTTTGAATCCTGGATCGAGTGGCTTGAAAAACATGCTGGGCACCTGTGCACGCAAACAGAAAATCCTTAGAAGAGAGAGATTTGGAGAAGGAATTGAAGCATGACCCCATAGCGATGTGTTTGCTCGTTCTCCTTCTCTCTGGTAAGCAACATGCCTCCTACCAATTAAAAGCAAAGAGGAAGATAAAAATCTAAGGAAGATAAAATCTTAGACCCCTTGTAGGTTTGGCCTCATCAGACACAATGTGTAAATCTTGCTGATTTCCCTTGAAATTGGGAAAAGAAACATACATATTTAGAGTTTGATAAACTCTGACATTCAAACATAAGTCCATAAAATTTTAAATCCTGTACAGATATAAAGAGACAGGTTCAGTAACTCACAACGATAACCTAAAATATAGAAATGATGGAGATTGATAGCACAACATCCTTCAAGTGTGGTACATGCTTTATTGCATGTGTGCTCAAGAAATAGTTGTCAAGTTTGATATGTACATGCAGACATACAAATTGCATGCAGACCATTTGTCTATATTTGTATTTATGAGCATCACTTTTTCCTTTGGCCTCCCTGTTTTATTTCATCATTTTATTTATCCTGTCCACAGCTTGCCCACTATTTACCTCTTCATTACTTTGTGACTTTTGGGCACCTTTCCTGCAGCTGTGCGTATTACAACGCTCAGTGCATTTTATTTTTCCATGACATATGTATTTTCAGCTCCTGAAATTTATCAGTTTTGTCCTATTTCTCAGAAGGTCAAGTAACAGTCACCAGCCACCAGTGACTAGTGGGAGAAGGAACTGTCTAGTATCCAAGGACCCCCTGCTCAATCTTCCACAGTGAACTTGCTCTAAAAACTATCTGCACCTTCAGGGTTTCCCCCAAGTACACTTAGAAAAAAGCACATTGGGGAATGAGAATTAAATACCAAGAACAGTTCCCCTGACAGTGCTTTCAATATCAGAATGTTTCAGATACTCTGGCATGGAAAGCAAGCGTGTGCAATTCTCTTTACCTTCTTCATATTTGGTCAAGCTGCTCCCTCTCAATTGCTTGTTTCCTTCAAGTTGCAGTCTTAACATCTATTGTCATAACAAACATTTCTGATTGCTTTGTTCAAAAGGTCCACATCAAAATATGCTATAAAGACATTTCTTGGAAAATTGACCATTGTTGCTTAAATGCACATTTATCAGAGAGTTCTAAAGAACTCCCACATTTACATAAGATTAATTTGCATCACAAATATTCCTGTTTCAATGCCTTTGTGTTTTTTGTTTTTATTAACTTCTTGTTTGCACTGCATTATGTGAACCCTCAGCACACTGCCCTGGTCAGTGATAACACTTAAGTGGAAACTTCAGCAAATCATATTGCCATGTTTCTAGGACTAGGGTAGAGCCTTTGCCTAGCTTGGCGCTCTTTCATTACTGATTCTTATCCTACCCACACCAAGTTGTCTAAAATAAAGTGTTCTCTCCTCTGTTTCTCTCTGCTGCAAGTTGAGTGGGAAAAGGGAAAGAAGTGGAGAGGGGAGAAGAGTCACTGACTCCCAAGTACAGAGCATTTAAGAGAGATATTATCTAGATCAGGATAACCCTGGAAACCTTCTTTGGCATATCTAATTCAAATT
Organism: Tupaia tana; assembly: GCA_026018925.1. Classification (NCBI taxonomy): domain Eukaryota; kingdom Metazoa; phylum Chordata; class Mammalia; order Scandentia; family Tupaiidae; genus Tupaia; species Tupaia tana. The sequence continues at coordinate 166,734,223 of JAKSZU010000002.1, read as the reverse complement.
TGACCAAGACAGGTTTGTCTGTGGCACACCTTTGATGGCCCAATCACAACAAATTGTTTCGATCTGATGTATAGAGAGAGAGGAGAAGTGGAGGGAAACAGATATCTCAGGAGTTAAATTCCAGGGTCGGGGGCAGTAAAGCACTGGCAAGGTGAGTTAGTATGTCAGTCCATCAGATCGCAGCTGAGAATTACATGGAAATTTGAAGCTTAACTGGATTTGGATTTAGGGACCCAAATTCAGTGTGCTTCAGTAAAGTCTGAGTAGTAATATCAGTTCAGGTCATAAGATAGAAATGATATAGCATAAGTACAGGTGGAGATAACCAATGCGCATATGGAGAAGAGAGAATGACAAGCTGAGGTCTTTATCCTGCTCCGGTGCTCGTGCTAGTCTTCTCATTTATCATACACACACACACTTCAGCTCAGCTTTCCATTTATATGGATTCCATCAGTAAGCAGTGACAAAATGTATTGGCTATACACGCATTGTTTCAGGTAACATGCAAATTAGACAAAACAGCGTTCCTAATTTACGAATTACCCTACTACGGGAGATTACAGTCCAGGCTATGTTTCCTAAACCATGTGTACAGAATCGTTACTGTTTCCATAACTATAAAATATTTCTGACATTTTAATTCTGTAGTCAAAGAAATTTAGGAAACACTCTATAATATAGCGCTCTTTGATAATCACAGTGTATTTTAGCATGGAAGGTAGTGACATATCCTGGCAGAGCAGTAATTAACTCAGTATTTCATCAATTTACCTGACCACAGAACACCATTTTTGTCTCATATTCATAATATCCTAAATGATAATAGGCTAAATGAGGGCTATTCTTTGAACATATTTATGATGGTAGTTTTAAGTATTTGTTGAATAAGTCGAACCATCTGGACTTCCACAGAGACAGTTTCTATCAACTGCTTGCCTTGTGAGTAGGAATTTTCACATAGAAAGAGCTCTGAGTCAGGTCTAATAAAGGCAAGCCCTGAGAATGGAACTTTCCAGTGAACTGTCAGGCAAGTAAAGTAGTGAGAATTCTTTGGGAATCAGACTTTTCTTTTTTTGGCGGGGGGGGGGGGGGGGAGGGGGGTCGAAGGGGGGGCTCCAAACCTGTTCTGCTCTCCTGAATGGATACTGGCCTGCTGGTTTTCATAGCTACCATAATTGTAAAGCTGTTGATTTTCAACACCAGGGAAGAACTTGAGAAAGAAATGGAGCTAGGGTAAGGCAAATATGCCACAATACTGGCTGTTCTGGGACCCGCAGATGGCGTAATGGCTACATCACTGGACTCTCACATGGTCGACCATGGTTGAGTCTCAGACCTGTCGACTTAAAACTCACACTGGGTGTATGAGTGTGCATGCCCAGGATCCTGAGAAGAGAATGGAGGAGAAGGGATTGTGGCATTGGTGATCTCCCCCCCCCCAGGGGAGATGATTCCTCACTTTCTGTCTCTCTGGCTAGCATATACACCCTCTAGCAAAAATCTCTCTAAATAAATAAATATATATATGACTGACTGTTCTTATGAGATTCTGCCATTTTTCTTGTAAACATCCTCCCCCCCCAGATTGGTGCAAACCTTTAGTTAATTTCTAGAATTCTGGAAAAACTTGATTTTAACAGTTTTTGTCAGTGTTCTCATTTCTTTTATGGATGAGCAGATTTCTGAAGTTCCTTTACTTTTCCTTTGATCCATTATTTTTTAAAATGTCACTGGATCTTTATTTTTGTTATCCTCCTTGTTAAGAATGTTCACGTCCTCTGTCTATTCTCTTTGGGAAATTCCCGATCATATATCAAGTGGCTTATCCTCAGCGGAGCCATCACAATCTTCCTTCGGTTTTTCCACTCCCAAGTAAAATTAATTATGTCTATCTGACTCTATTCATACATTCATAGCACTAATCACATGGCCTTAATGCTTAGTTATTTCAGAGTTCCACGTTTTGGTTATCAATGTAATGTACTGTACAGGCCAAGGTACCCTGTTCATAGTAATCTTGAATGTGTCCCTTAGAGTTATATGATGAGCAGCCTGCATGGTCATACCTGGGTATTGCAGGTCTATCTCCATCAGTTAACATGCAATACTTAAGAAAGGATTAAGGCCTAATTCAAATTCATTTGCCCAAAATTTTATCCAGAACTTCTCCAAAGTACATAATTATTTAAAAGTTAACTAACATGGGAACCAGCAGTTAGCATAATGGCTATGTCACTGGACTCCCACGTAGTCGACCGCGGTTTGCGTCCCGGACCCGGTGGCTTAAAACTCACGCTGGGCGCATGTGCGTGCGTGCCCAAGATCCCGAGAGGAGAATGGAGGAGAAGGGATTGCGGCGTGACCATCCTCCCTGGGCGGTGATTTCTTGCTTTCTGTCTCTATGTCTCTCTCTGTCTGTCTGGTGAGCGCACGCACCCTATAGCAAAAAACCTCTCCAAAAAAAAAAAAAAAAAAAACTTAACTAACAGAATACATTCACCTATCTTTGTTATAGATTGGAGATATACAGCAGGATCTTTCTTTTAAAAAAAATTATGGTGCAAAATATGAGCAAGAAATCAAAATAACTGAACTAAATAGAGACCTGTAATTGCCATTGGTTAAGAATAAAATTCTTGGTAGTCTACAGAAAGGGAAGATGACTAGCAAATTTTTTAGTTACTCTCTGTTTGTTGTGGGATTTCTACTTAATTCATGCATTAGACACGGATTGTATGTGTTTCCACATGGTTTTTTTTTTTATTTTATTTATTTTCCACTGTAACTATTTTTTGTTTATTTCATATTACATTTAGCCACATGTACTTTTTGTTAATTTTTATTTATTTATTTTAATTTCTATTTTATGACATGTCTTTACAATACACATTTCCTTTTCCAACACAAGAAACATGCATGTCAGTCAAGATAAGGTTATTACTATATACATACTCATCAGCAAATAGCTTATCACTTTTTGTCAATTAAGCTTACTTTTACCCATTTTTTCCTTCCCCTTTCCCCTCCTTCCCTTCCATACTAAACTTTTTCTTCTTACATTTTATTGATTCACAAAAGATCTTAAAGTATGGACAAAGCTAGTATCTAGTGAAGAGTGCACTTTAATTTTCTTCTAAAATGATTTTTTTCCTCTCTATCCATTTCCCCTTTTATTAAAGAAAATTATAAACTTACTTATTTGCAACAACAACAACTAAATTTGGTTAATCTCAAGTTGGTCTGTTATTTACACAAAGCCCCATAAAAATTCAATTTCTGATGCAAGGCAACAGATACTATTGTATTATTGAACTTATGCAAATAACCATTCTGTCACAAAATAAGAATGCTCACAAATATTTTCCAATTGCAGAGGGATCAGGAAGGGAGAAAAGTTTATGTTTCAATTTTAAAATTTATTAACAAATTGCTGAACTCAACAACTCAAAAGAAAACAAAAATCCTTAAAAATGGAAGACAAGGCATAGAAGAAAATCAGTAATGTTTTAGAAAAAAGTCAAAGAATTCTGTTTCACTAGCTCAGTCTCATGTAGTCTCTTGTTGAATTTGCACTGTTACTGTGGTCTGACATTTCCGTTAACATTCTACATTAGTATGATATTTCAGAACTTGTCCCTACCATTAAGTTGGCCTTTCTCTTGGTCATTTTTTGTTCTCTTATTTGTCTGTTTTTAGTTTTTCTGGTATAGTATTCCCTTCAGAACTTCTCGAAGAGGTGGTCTGGTATTGATAAATTCTTTCAGGTTTTGTTTACCTGAGAATTTTTTTCTTTTGGAGAGGTTTTTGCCATAGGGCGCATGTGCTCGCCAGACAGACAGAGACAGACAGAGAGACAGAAAGCAAGAAATCACCCCCCCCCCCCGGGGGGATGGTCACGCTGCAATCCCTTCTCCTCCATTCTCCTCTAGGGATCTTGGGCATGCATACACACGCGCCTGGAGTGAGTTTTAAGCCACCAGGTCCAGGACTCGAACCATGGTCAACTACATGGGAGTCCAGCGACATAGCCATTACACTAACTGCTGGTCCCAATCTGAAAATGTTTTTAACTTTTCCTCCCACATGAGATAGTCTTGCTGGATACAGTATTTTTGGTTAAAATTGTTTTTCACTTAACACTTTGAATATATTTTCTCATTCTCTCCTTGCTTGCATTGTTTCCTATGAGAAGTCCAATGTTAGCCTGATGGGATATCCTTTGAAAGGAATTTGACATTTTTCTCTTGCCAATTTTAGTATCTTATCTCTGTCTGTGTTTTTGGTCAATCTGGCTATAATGTACCTTAGAGAAGATCTTCTTAGGTTGATTCTATGCGGGGTCCTTTATATATCTTGAGTCTGGATATTTGAATGCCTCCCTAGGTTTGAAAAGTTTTCTTCCAGGATTTCATGGAATAGATTATCATTGTCCTGATTAATTTCTTCACCTTCTGGGATAATTATTATCCAGATGTTTGGGCATCTATTGGTATCTTGTATTACTCATATATTATTCTCATTTGGGGGGGGTATTTTCTCAGTCTTTTTAGAGAATTTTTCTAGGTCAGAGGTTCTATCTTCTACATCTGAGATTTGATCTTCTGCATGACCTAATCTGTTTTTAATACTTTCAAGGGAGGTTTTGATTTCCTGTATTACAGCCTTCATCTCTAACAGCTTCATTTGATTCTTTTTTATGGTGTGTATTTCCTCTTTCAGATAGTAGAAGAACTTCCTCACCTCCTGGAACTCGTTGTCTCTTTTCTCCTGCATATTCTGGAGTTCATTGTCTGTCTTCTTTTACATCTTTATTAGCTTTGTCACTATGAATATCCTAATATCTTTACCTGACATTTACAGGCATTCCATTGTACTGTCTGTGGATCATGAAGGGCTGTTCTTTCCCCTTGGGGGAAAGATATTTTCTTGATTTCCCATATTTCTTGTGCCTCTGTGGTGGTCGTTTCTAGTGATCTGATGGATTATATGTTACTTCCTACCTTTTGGCGTTTCACTGGGTGTTGGGTCGAAGGAAGGCTCCACACGTCTTATTAAGGAAAACTTAAGTTGCAAGAAACAGAAGCTGCCTAGAGATGGCTGAAGTAAAGTAGAAATTTTATAAATAATCGAAGGTATTTCATGAAAATACAGAACTTGAGCAGTTCTCAAGAGACTAAAAGTCAAAATTAAAAAGTCTCTAGCCAAGGTCACTTCTTCCATCCCTCTTAGACCACTCTCTGGAATTCTCATTGCTTCTTCTCTTGGCACATCCCCAAATCTGCTTTATTCTTGTCCCTCTCCTTGAAGATCTATTTTCTGTAGGTCAGTATGCACAAGGTCACCATAGTCAGGCTTCAGACACTCTCTCTGTTAAGGAATCTCATGGAAACTCTTAGAGCTTCTGAGTCCCTATTTCCAGTTCTCACTAGAGTGAATCTGTTGAACAGATTTGAACCTAATGTAAACAGCTGGGATAAATACAAGGAGACTTCAAAATGCTCATGGAGGGAACCAGCAGTTAGCGTAATGGCTATGTCGCTGGACTCCCACATAGTCGACCGCGGTTTGCGTCCCAGACCCGGTGGCTTAAAACTCACGCTGGGCGCGTGTGCGTGCGTGCCCAAGATCCCGAGAAGAGAATGGAGGAGAAGGGATTGCGGCGTGACCATCCCCCCTGGGGGGTGATTTCTTGCTTTCTGTCTCTATGTCTCTCTCTGTCTGTCTGGTGAGCACACGCGCCCTATAGTGAAAATCTCTCCAAAAAAAAAAAAAAGCTCATGGGAAAAAAAAACGAATTAAAGAATGAGTTTATTGTGACCAGCAGATAGTACAAATGGTTACATTGCAGGACTCTCACATGGTCAACTGCAGTTTGAGTCCTGGACCCGGTAGCTTGAAACTCACACCAGGCGTGTGTGTGTGCATCTCCAAAATCCTGAGAGGAGACTTGAGGAGAAGGGACTGTGGCGAGGCCATTCCTCCTAGGGGATGATTCCTCACTTTCTGTCTCTCTGACGAGCATGCATGCCCTATAGCAAAAGTCTCTCTTAAAAAATTTTTTTTAAAATGAATGAGTTTATTTTGGTGCAAAAAAGTTTTTTAAATCCACATGTAATTTTTTCATAATATGCAATTTCTGTGAACTTATTGAAGTCCCCTTGTAGCTGTGCTCAGAGGACAGAGTTGAATTGCTTGCTAGCCACCATCTTGGTCAATCTATGGGAACTCACCGTCTAAAAGGAAGTGAGCAAGGTGGGCAGGAGGTGATGGAGAGTTTAACTGGGTAGGCATCTGCATTAGTCTTTTAGGGCTGTACGAACAAGAATCCACAGAATGATTGGCTTAAGCAAAAGGAATTTACTTTCTCACAGTTCTGAAGGCTTAAAATCCAAGATGTAGATGCCAACAGTATGTTTTCTTTTTTTTTTTCTTTTTGGAGAGGTTTTTGCTATAGGGCGCGTGCACTCGCCAGACAGACAGAGAGAGACAGAGAGATAGAAAGCGAGAAATCACCCCCCAGGGGGTATGGCCACATTGCAATCCCTTCTCCTCCATTCTCCTCTTGGGATCTTGGGCACGCACGCACACACGCCTGGTGTGAGTTTAAGCCACCAGGTCAGAGACTCGAACCGCGGTCAACTACGTGGGAGTCCAGCGACATAGCCATTATGCTAACTGCTGGTCCCCCAACAGGATGTATTCTGATGAAGTTTCTCTTTCTGACTTACAGATGACCACCTTCTATCTGTCTTCACATGGCCTTTCCTCTGTGCACACTCAGAGAGAGAGATTTTTTATAAGGACATCTGCCATGTCATATTAGCACTCACACTATGACCTCATTTAATCTTTATTACTTCTTTAAAGGCCCTATTTCCAAATACAGTCATATTGGGTTGGGGTGTCACGAAATGAATTTAGGGTTCAGGGGCTCCAATTTTGTCCATAACAGCATCACAAAAGTAGCCACCCTACTATATAAAATGATTCCTGAGTTTAATTTCTGGGTCTAAGGCATAGACCCATCCTTTTACTTAATATCTTTTTAAAGTGTACTTATTTACTTATTTTTATGAGAGAAAGAGAGAGAAAGAAAGAAAGAGAGAAAGAGAAAGAAAGAGAAAGATAAACACCCTCAATAGGGTCTCACACTCCGACTCTCTCCCTAGCTTTCTCATCCAGCCAAGAAAACAGCCCATGAATATCCAACATGCTTGGGTTGATCTGAGAGCCAAATTTAATCTTTCATATGACTTCCAGCATTGCAGAGCATTGTACTGTATTGTATAAGCTAGGCCTGTATATTTTTTAATACTTTTTTTTTAGAAAATTCGGTTCTCCCTGTTGCAATTCTCCTGTCTCAGCCTGAGTAGTCGAGATTACAGTTGTGCAGCGTCACACCTGGCTTTTAAGATGGGTGGGGAATCCAACGCAGGCCTCCCATGTGGCCTCAGCTTGCTGAGTAGCAGTGTCACACAGCTTGCTCTACAAGGGCAGGGCCTTATAATTATCAATGGGTGCTAATGTTCTGGAATTGTTAAAGTCTCATCAAAGAATAATTTATAAATTACTTTTTCTTCTATATGAAATATGCTCATACATACATAGTATATACAGTCATGTACAGTCAATTTTCAATTATTCACACTAATGAAATTGTAGAATGCATATGCTGATTAGCTGGGAATCACAAATATTGCTGCAACTGTTCTATTACAGTGGTCAGATGTCCTATGGGAAGTAGTAGTAATCCAGATGACCTAAGGCATAACTTTGCAACACCTGAATATAAACATTACTGCTACAAATTTTTCACTGCATAGGAAGAAGATACTCTACTAGAGCCATGTGGATATCTCCATCCTATTTTATTTAGAAAGGGGAAGGCTGCAAAGCAAGAAGGCATAAAACTGGGTCTCAAATCAACAGAAGTGTGTAAATATGGTAGAAAAACTAAAGGAATGCCTTATAATACATAATCCAAAAAGTCAAATTAAATACATCATATTTATCATACCACTCAGAGGATTGTAACTGAGTTTGATGGGGACCTAAAAAAAGAAAAACTAAACCTTCTACACAAATTCTACTCAACTTTGTCACTAAAATCCATTTACCCAAAGCCAATGACTTGTTACTCAAATACTATTTGGGTTCCGTTTTTAAAACAAAAATTCTTAGGTATGTTATTCCATTCTCAGCAAATACTCTGAGCACTTTTGGTCTTTAGGGAGCTAGTAATACAGAAATATTGTCAAGCCTCAATACATTCAAAGATTGCCCTATGGAGTGTGGTCCTACCTCTGCTTGTCCATCTAGCTACCAATGAAAAAAAAGGAACTGGCACTGACTGAGCACCTGCCATGTAAGAGTACATAACATTTTTAGTGTTTTTAAGTGTGAGCTGTCAAGCACCTCTTTATTTTTTAAAGAATTATTTTATTTATTTATTTATTTATTTATTTATTTACATTTGACTAGAGAGGGACAGAGTGAGAAAGATAGAAAGTGAGAAAGCAAGCCACCAGATCCAGGACTCAAACCATAGTCAGCTGTGTGGGAATCCAGCACCCTTAACTACCACACCACCTGCTGATCCCCCATCAGACACCTCTTTTAAATTTAAAAAAAAAAAAAGGCTAAACTCTACCATATTTTTCAATTAATTACTACTAATAATTTTTATAGCCTAGAGCTATAAAACACATGCAGTGTAACATAGTGGTTAGGGGTTAGGACCCTGGAATTAGAATGTCAAGGCTCAAACTCCATCTCTAGCAGTTATTAGCTGTGTGACCTTAGGCAAATCACTTAAAACTGTCTGTGCTTCTGTTTCCTCATTATCAAAATAGAAATAATGATAATGCTTACTTTAGGTGGTTGTTGAGAGGTTTAAATAAATGTATAAATCTAAATGCTTCAAGAAGTGTCTGGCACATAATCAGTGCTATGTTATCTTTTGCTACAATCACAAATTTCTTTTTTTCTTTTTTTTTTTTTTTTTGGAGAGGTTTTTCGCTATAGGGCGCGTGCGCTCGCCATAGAGACAGAAAGCGAGAAATCACCCCCCAGGGGGGATGGTCACGCCGCAATCCCTTCTCCTCCATTCTCCTCTCGGGATCTTGGGCACGCACGCACACGCGCCCGGCGAATCACAAATTTCTTTTATTCCCATGTTTGCTACAGTGGTAGACTGACTCTAAAATGGTCTCCGGTAATCCTCACTTGCTAGATTCAGGCTCTCTGTAATCTCTTTCCCTTGGAAGTAGGCAGAGTCTGTGAGTTGTTTCTAACCACTAAAATACAAAAACAAGGTGGCTTCATTAGGTTAAACGAACCTAAGACCTCTGTCTTAGACTCTTCTAACTTCTCAGCAATAGATGAAATGAGTTTCCACATTGAAGAAGCCCATGTGGCAAAGAACTGAGAATAATTCCAGCCTACAGCCAGCCAGGAACTGACATCTCAAGGAATTAAATCGTGTTTACAAATACATGAGCTTGAAAATGCTTTCAGGTGGGAACCCAACCCTAGCCTACCTCATGATCACAGCCTATGAAAGACCCCCAAAGCAGAAGACCCACCTAAACTGTGCCAAGACTCCTGACTCATGAAATAATGATGTGATAAATGTATGTAGTTTTAAGACGGTAAATTTTGTGGTGCTTACTTTTGCACCACAAGGTAGCTCATATGCCTAGATAGTTCTTAACACAAAGTGATTGCTCAAATAAATATTTCTTCTCCATCCTCAATTATGTTTATTTTTAAATATACTTTAAAAAATACTTTTAAACACTATCATAACACACACATGGCTTATGTCTCCTTTGATAATCAATATTCTCTTGTTTTGATCCAGTTTCTTCACTGATGGTAGTCACTCTTTATAAAGTGCCTACATGGAGTGGTATAGAGTATGGGCTAAGCACTTTATGTTATCTTCACAAAACCCCTGAAAATTAAGTATTATTATTTTCATGTCACAAGTGAGGACACTGGTGTTCTGACAGGTTGAACTCCTTTGCCAAGAAAACAGATAGATGCTCTAAGCTCTCAAAATACAACTGAGGCCCAGCTACAGTGGCACAGCAGTGGCACAGTGCTCTACAATGCTGGAAGCCATATGGAAGATCAGAGAGCGGTTCCCAGGTCAACCTGTACACATCAGGCATGCAAACATGCCTGTGATCCTGGGTGACCGGAAGGGGCCAAGGGAGAACCACAGCATAGATCCTGCTGAGGGTCTTTGTCTATTTCTTTCTCATTCGCTCTCTGATAAAAGAAAGAAGGGAGAGAGGGAACGCCCCTTCTGATTATGCTCTTAGCTGTTCCTAAGATAAATACTATCTTTATTACAAATGGTGTATAAATACCTCTAAGATGTAAATCCTCTTTTTTCTTCATTTATTTCACCTGGATAGTTCTAAAGCATCAAAGACCATTCGATCTGTTCTTCTCTGTATATCGATATTGCAGTCCACGCAAGGCTCATGCTGAAGGGCTGTGACATCCAGTTCTAGTCTATGTTAGGGGACATCTTCATGCATCACTGTGTCTGCAAAAAATTAGATGGTAACTACAGTAGCTCAGAGTCAGACCAAATGCTATTATTATTACCATGTGCAAAGAAGCCTCCAAAACATTGTTTTTCTGCCTAAGTTAAAGGCTTAGGCAGAAACAGAGCTGAGATTTATGCCTGCAAATATCAAGTTCAAAATTATGGTTCCCATGGCAGTCATAACTTTCCCTCAAGCACACAGGTAATATTTTTAGTTGTTAGGTTATAGTAGGAATGCTGTGGCCTAAAATATACGTGTGATATGTTCAGATTCCAGCTAATACAAGATTGGTTAATTTAGCTTTCCCTTACTCTATGGCTGTTTATATTTATACATAAGCTGATTCACTTGAGTGTGATTCGTGCACTTAAAGGAATGTGCATTTTAAATACAAGGAGCAATAATCACTTGCAAATTTAAATTAAGGTACTTAGAGTTTAAAAATAGGCAGTGTTTGAGCTTTGCAGTCCATGACAGGTAGTGGGAATAAGATAACCTCAGAGCGCATTCAAATACTTAAGTTAAGGAGGCTCAGGAGGAAGGAGGGCTGTCTTGTTTACAGGATAGGAAAGAAACCTCAGGTTAAAATAAACTATACAGGCTAATAAATGTACTTCCTTTCCCTATACTATATATCCTAGTAATCCTTTCTTTTTCTTTTTTTTTTTCTTTGGAGAGGTTTTTGCTATAGGGTGCGTGTGTTCGCCAGACAGAGAAAGACAGAGAGACAGAAAGTGAGAAATCACTGCCCAGGGGGATGGCCACACTGCAATCCCTTCTCTTCCATTCTCCTCTCGGGATCTTGGGCACGCATGCACACGCACCCAGCGTGAGTTTAAGCCACCAGGTCCGGGACTCAAACCGCGGTCGACTATGTGCGAGTCCAGTGACATAACCATTACGTTAACTGCTGGTCCCCCCTAGTAATCCTAATACATGCGTAGAAGTAATTCTTATAAATGCATCCATGCGTTTTAAATCATTGTTCAAAAACAGTATAAGCAGGTATAAACATTTAATCTTGAAGATCATGTGCCTGGGCCTGTAAATGAATTCTGAAGAAGAAAAGAGAAACAGGATATGAAACTAAAGAAAGCAATATATATTTAGCTTCCCTCATCTGTTTAGATTACTAAGGTACCAATGGCTACTTTGGGAAAACCATGAGTGGATTGGCTTCAGTAGACACATAAAAATTATGAAATTATCCGAGTTAGTCTCAGACAACATGATAATGTCCCTGATATACAGCATTTTTTTAACCTCTTGTGGAAGCAGATTTCTGAAGCAATGTTTACATACCTGAATTAGTCTTTATCCATAAATGAAGTATGCTTTTACATGTAAGGATACTAAGCTAGGCTTCCACATTTTCACATGTACTAACCAGGTTTGTTTTTCTTCACCCAGAATTTAAACCATGGAGCTCCAGAAGGCAATAGGGGGCAGGAGATCTCTCCAAAGTGAAAAAAAAAAAAAAAATCATAATAATTTTAAATGTGTAAAAGCATGGAGGTAAGTATTTATAACTTAAAACTAATAGTTTATTTGGTTTTCCTCTCTGCTTTGACTACCTTGACTACTCAATTACTAAAACTGAATTTTCAGAAATAAAACTTGTTAAAAATGAAGCAGACGGGGACCAGCAGATAGCATAGTGGTTATGTCACTGGACTCTTACTTGGCTGACCATGGTTCAAGTCCCAGACCTGGTGACTTCAAAATCACACGAGGTGAGTGTGCGTGTATGCCCAAGATCCTGGGAAGAGAATGAAGAAAAATGAATTGGGACATGGTCATCCCCCCAGGAGGTGATTTCTCACTTTTCCTCTCACTGTCTCTGTCTCTCTCTCCTCTCTCTCTCTCTCTCCAGTGAGCACATGCACCATAAGGCAAAAAAACTCTTTAAAAAAAGGAAGCCTACTTATGAGATTGAATCAATTTGGTAAACTAATCACCTGTACATGTCTGTCTTTCCAAAAGCTCATTAAATAACAGATTTTTTAAAAAGTTTTTGCCATAGGAGAGAGACAGCGAGAAGGAAAATGAAAGTGAGAAATCACCCCTCCCTCCCAGGGAAAGATGACCATGCCACAATCCCTTCTCCTCATTCTCCTCCTAGGATTTTGGCACAAATGCACATGTGCCTGGCGTGACTTATAAGCTGCCAGGTCTGGGATTCGAACCATGATCTACCATGTAGGAGTGCAGCATCTTAACTACTATGTCACTTGCTGGCCCCATATAGTTTTAAAAAGTGGTTTTCCAAAGTGGTTCCCCAGGCCAACTGCATTAGCATTGGCTGAGAACACAGACATGCCTATTCTCCAGTGTCTTTACTGAAACATCACAGATGGGTCCCAGAAACCCGTGTTTTAACAAGACCTTTATGTGATTCTTACGCAGGCTAAAGCTTGAGAATCCTCAACTTAAAAGAATAAATCAAGAATAGCCCAAAAACATAGAGTACCATAATTAGAAAAAAAAATGAGACACTTCTGAGAAATAGAAAGCAAAGCAGATTGGATTCTCAAAGCAACTATACAAGAAAAAACTACAGATCTTATGTGTAAAAGAAAATATCTTCTAGAGCAAAAGCAGTTCAGGGAAAAGATTATGTTGACAAGAAAAGTGGTGCATAGGGATGCAAGAATAGAGGGAGAGTGTTCTAGGAGCCCTTGCTGATTAATTAGGCAGCTAGGTTGAATGTCAGGTTAATACTCTCTTTATTCCCTGTATCCTTCCCAAACCCTACTAATGGTTGCAAGATAGCTGCTGAAGCTCCATATCACATAACTGCATCCCGTGAAGAAAAAGGAAAGAAAAAAGATAACACCAATAAACTCAGCCAGAATTATATTTTACAGCCACATACAAGTTTTTATAAAGTACAACACCTAGGACAGAGGCCAGTTATCCACTTCACAAGCAAAATTATCACAGTCAGAGAGATTTAAGAATACATTGTATTGGCGAGATTTTAAAAATGTAATTGAAAAAAAAAAAACTTAATAGATGGACTAAATAGCAGAATGAGCATAACTGGAAAACGAATTAGCAGGACAGGAAATCAAACTGAAGATTGCTAGAAAATTAAGCGGTGCTGAAGTCTTTATGAACTTCAATCAGGAATTGAGAGCTATCCATGGAGGAAGTTTAGAACACCAAAGGGAACATTTAAAAATCTAAAGGCCGTCTAAAAAGCAAACCAGGTGACCTATTCATGTTAGCTGAGAATAAACCTTCTCTGTTGTCTGTTTTTCTAACCTATAAGCACTGAGCAAGCAATACTAGCCCCAGAATCCACGACCACTTGGGTTGATTAAAGATTTCTGCCTTCAGGCAGAGAGCTGTGACAATGCAGTCAATACATAGTGTATCAGTCTGCTTTGGCAGCTATCACATCACAGACCTGGATGCTAGAAGTCCAAGATCGAAGTACTCGCCATTTCAATTCCCCAATGAGAACTCCTGGCTTCCATAAAGCTGCCTTCTTGCTGTGTCGTCATATGGCAGAGACAATGAAAGTTCTGCTCTCTCTTCCTCGTCTCATAAGGAAACTGATCTCAATGTGGAGGCCATACATCTTGACCCCATCGAAACCTAATTACTTCCCAAAAACCTCATCTCCCAAAACCATCACATTGGGAATTAGGGCTCCAACATCTGAATTTTGGAAGTATATAATTCTGTGTGTAGCACCTACATATTATTTAAACATTGCATAAAATATGAAATAAAGAACAGGTAGACCCTTTGATTTCTATTAAAGAAAATACTACTGCAATCAAATAAATGAAATTACACATGAGTCAGAGAGGTGTAAGTAGCCCTAAGTTGGACAGACCTTTAAAGCAAATGATTATACAAAGAGGTGAAAAATAAAGTGATACAGGAACCAGCAGTTGGTGTAATGGCGATGTCGCTGGACTCCCATGTAGTCTACCGCGGTTCAAGTCCCGGACCCGGTGGCTTAAACTCATGCCGGGCACATGTGCATGTGTGCCCAAGATCCCAAGAGGAGAATGGAGGAGAAGGGATTGCGTCATGGCCATTTCCCCTAGAGGATGATTTTTGGCTTTCTGCCTCTCTGTCTCTCTCATTCTGGCGAGTGCAGGCATCCTATAGCAAAAACCTCTCAAAAAAAAAAAAATAAAATAAAGTGATACATTAGAAGTAACATACAAATGTTGGCACAAAGAGTGTAGGTATTGCAATGTTAATGTTAGACAAAATAGAATTGAAAGAAAAAAGCGTTTACAAGGCTTAAAAAGAATAATATTTTATATATATAAAAGATATAAACCACAAAATATACAATAGTATTATACTCTAATGCACATGTGAACACAGGTTAGAAACCTATAAAGCAAAAGCTGATAGAAGAACAAAAAGAGATAAAAAAGCTTACAGTGTAAAAATTTAGTGTATCCTTATTAAAAATATACACACCAACTTTTTTTTTCTTTTTTTTTCCCACACACACACATGCACTAAGCCTGATTTTCAAGCCTCCGGGTCTGGGACTCAAATTGTGATAGGCAGCCATGTAAAGAGTCCAGTGCCTTAACCATCGTATCACCTGCTGGCTCCACTAAACATTTTTTTTTAGATTAATAAATCTGTCTAATTTTTATGTTCTCTCGCTCAATATAAATAAAAGCTAATATTTTTGAAAATAGCAATAAAATATACCTTTACAAGAAATTAAGAGTAAAACATACACACTAAAAAAGCATTAAAATTAGAATGGGGCATAAATCAGGTAAAGTTTTTATTTTTATTATTATTATTATTATTATTATATTATTAAAGAGAAAATAAAGAATAATTTTGCTCTGATAAATCCAAAAGTCACAAAGACTATGTCAAAGGGGGAAAAACAGAAATTAAGTCAAAAACAGGTAAAAAAACTTTTACATGTCAATAAATACAAAATAATTACTAAAGATAAAACCAAAAGCTTCCTAAAAGTATACCAGAAACCAGGATATTTTAAGCTAAATCTACAAAATAAAAACACATCATTTCTGTGTCACATAAAGCAATCCAGAGCATAGAAAAATATGAAAAACTTGGAACTAATTTTCATAATGCAAATAAAAAACGTAAACCTGTATCACTGTAAAAATGGATAAAAATCATTAATAAGATATTAGCATATAAAATTCATCACCCTATGCTTAAATTCTTGTCTTTTTTTATTTTTTTCCCAAGGTTTTTGTCATAGGGCGCATACACTCACCAGAGAATAAGAGGGAAAGTGAAAAATCACCCCCAAGGGGTGATGACCACACCACAATCCCTTCTCTTCCACTCTCCTCCTGGGATTTTGAACACTCATGCACACACTCCCAGTGTGATTTTTCAAGACGCCAGGTCCAGAACTCAAACTGCGATCAGCCAGGTGGGATTCCAGCACATTAACCCCTGCTCTACCTGCTAGCCCCCTAAGTTCTTAAGCCAGGCGGATCTTTTAGCCTGTCTGAGTTGGGGTAATGTTTATCTTTAAAACATCTTCCAACTTTTAAAAACAAATTGTAAAGAACAAAAGTTTAGATGACAAAGAAGACATTTTTTGTACAGTTTTCTTATCAAGAATCATTTAGTTAAATGCTACAAATATGCATTTAAGTAAAGAGGAAACTGCCTCCTGGGTCATGTTTTTAAGGCTACTCCTAACAATTTATGAAACATCAAGATTAAGTGGAAAAAGAATGAGGGTCAAACAGTACTTAAAATAATGCTGACTGGGGCCAGTAGATGGCATAGCGGTTACATCACTGGACTCCCACATGACCTACCACGGTTCGAATCCCAGACCCAGTTGCTTGAAACACACTGGGCATGGGTGTGTGCATGCCCAAAATCCCAGGAGAAAAATCAAGGAGATGGGATTGTAGCACGGACATCCCATCTGGAGGATGATTTCTCACTTTCCCTCTCACTGTCTCTGTCTCTCTCCAGCGCACACACACACCCTAAGGCAAAACCTCTAAAATCAAAAATGCTGATTAATTCAAAAAGCATTGATATAGAAGGCAGATAACTAGGGTTAACCTGTAAATTAGTAAGAGCTACTCAAGTACATTCAATTCTCAGAAGTAAATCTACCAAAAAGTCATATAAATCTGAGAATCATTATGATAATGAAGTTAAGTCAAGCACTATTTCTGGGCCCAGCAAGAAATATCTTTTCTCTGACGCTAATGCTTCCAAACTAATCCTCTGAGGCTTACCTCTATGAAATAGTAATGAAGTGTTCTTATGCCCCTTTACAAAGCTTCATGACATCATGCAACATCCACAGATGGAATATTATGCAGAAATAAAGTTTATAAAAGATAAATCTATCTTTAGAGAGAATACCTGCAAAGTAATGTTAATTTTTTAAGGAACAGAATATATAATTGGGAATACAGTGTGATACCATTGTATTAAAAGACTAGGAGCCAGATGGTATAGCAATAAAACACCTGCTCCAAGAGGCTGACCCACCTTGGGAGGTTCTGCATTTTTGTCCAAAACCTGCCTGAATACAGTGGGCATGCACATGCCTAAGGGCCAAGGCTGGCTGCAGCTAGGGGTAGACTGAGATGTTGGGACCCTGTTAGGAGTGTTTCCTTTCTGTCTCTGTCTCTCTTACTCAAGGAAGAAATAAATGAATAAACTTTTAAAATACAATTTTATAAAACATGCATTTAAACAACTAAAGACTAGGGTCCAGCAGGTGGCATGGTGGTCAAGGTGCTGGATTCCTATATGGCTGACAGTGGTTCAAGTCCTAGATCTGCCAGGCATATGTGCGTACATACCCAAAATCCTGAGAGAAGGATGTAGGTGAAAGGATTGCAGTGTGGCCATCCCTACTTGGGAAGGTGGGGGGGGGGGTGATTTCTCACTTTCCCTCTCACTGTCTCTGTCTCTTTCCAATGCGTGCACACACCTTATGGCACCAACCTCAAACCAAACAAACAAAATCCCCTAACAACTATATTTTAAATATATGTGAAATGGATAGGGCCCGGATGTAGTACAGCAGTAAAGCAGGATGCTCTGTGAGGCTATTCCACGCAGAAAGGCTCCTGGTGAAATCCAGAGACCTGAGTATGCCAGGCCACATATGCCCATGATCCAGGTCTGAATAAAGGCTAGGAGTGGGTCACAGCATCAGGATCCTGGTGGGTGGCTGTATCTCTTTCTCTCTCTGTCTCTCATACTCGTGGAAGAAATAAATAAAATGTTTAAAAATGCATAATCTATAATCTTTATGTCACCATCTCCAGCCACCTGGAAGCAATCTTTTTCAAAGTTAAGATAATGCCTTGTTCAGTTCATCTAAACCTTTCAGCCTTTGCTTGATCATTCATTTCTTCACACCTCCCCTCTCCCAGCACCACCTTCTTTAAAGGATGAATATTCTCGTTCACGTCATTCCTGAGAGCACCATTAACATGAGGCTGTTTGTGAAGAGCTTTTACTAAAGGTTGAGGATTATAGATGGGCATTTTTCTGGAGAACTACCGAAAATTAGCTAGAATAAGGGGAGATTTCCTTACTGTGTATGAAATCTATAATAAAACTACAAATATTAAAGTAATGTGGAACAGCAGCTAGAATAAATGGCTGGAATAAATACTATGCCCCAAAACTAAATCCCATATGATAAGGACAGTGTTTGAAAACAATAAGGAAAAAGTAACTTTTCAATAGTTAGTAAGAAAATTAGCAAACTATATTTTTATATCAAGTTAAAGGGTCTAGTGGTTACGTCGCTGGACTCCCGCGTGGCGACTGCAATTTCAGTCTGGACCTGATGGCTTAAAACTCACGCAGGAGCATGTGCATGCGTACCCAAGATCCCAGGAGGGGAATGGAGGCTAAAGGACTGTGGCATAATCATCCCTCCTAGGGGGTGATTTCTCACTTTCCCTCTCACTGTCTCTGTCCTTCTCTCCAGCATGCATGCACACTAAGGCAAAAACCTTTCCAAAAAAAAAAAAAAAAAAAATCAAGTTAGATTCCCCAGTCCATGTTGTATTTCAAAATAAAGACCAGTTCAAGATTTATGCATACAAAATTACAACGTTCAGTATTAGGCATTAATAAAAGTGAATATTGATAAAATCTTGGAATTGGGGAAGGAATTTCTGAATCATCAGAGAAAAACTAGAAGTCTAAGGAATTATCAAGTATACTTCCAAAAAGTAGTCCAAAAGAAATGACTAGGTAGGATCAAGGTGTACTTACCATAGTATTTGTGGTAATAGTGTTTATAAAATCTGAGTAATTGAACTAGTTTAAATAGTATAAAATTTTTAATAAATTATGATATTTCCATATCTTGCAAACAAAAATGAGATTATTTTTTAGTAACTGAATGATATTCCATTGAGTGTGTGTATGTGGGTGTGTGTAGCTCACACTTTCTTTATCTAGTCATCTGTTGCTGGACACCTAGGTTGACCCCTTGTTATCGTGAGTGAATACTGCTGCAATAAATATGAGGGCACAGCTCTCTCGATGACAGACTGACCTCCTTTCCTGTGGACATATGCCCAGTAGTGGGATAATTAACAATGATCTACAGGATATATCAAAATAGCTAAAAGAGAGGATTTTGAATGTTCACAACACACAAAGTAATGATAAATGTTAGTGATAATGAATATGCTAACTACCCCAATTTGATCATTACATCTTATATTCATATATTGAAAAATCACACTGTATCCCATACTTATGTACAATTATTCTGTGTCAATGAAATACAATTTTTAAAATATGTATTCAGACATATTGATATGGAAAGATGTCCAAAAATAAGTGTTGGTAGGGGTAGCTGTAAAACAATATGTGGTTTTTGTTTGTTTTTAGTTTTGCTATAGGGTGCATGCACTGGCAGGAGCGAGACAGAGAGACAGAGAGAGGGAAAATGAGAAATCATCTCCCCAGGGGGTTGGCCATGCTGCAATCCCTTCTCCATTCTTCTCTAGAGATTTTGGACATGCACGTACATTCGCCAGGTGTGTTTCTGGTTCTGTACTCAAACTGCTCAGTCAGCCTTGTGGGATCCAGTTGCCATAACCTCTGCATCACCTGCTGGTCCTATTTTTCAATTTTTTAGTGTTCAACTGTACTTGTAAAATTCCACCATTTTCCTTATCACAAAGTTGTCTATGCTTCCTAATTCCTACTGAACAGCCAAGCTCTTTAGCATGACATTCAAAGCTCTCTTCATCAAACACTCTTTTTCCTCACTCAGGAGAATATGCTTCATTCACACAAATCTATTATCCATCCGTAAAGGACCATGAGCCGACACATTTTCATGGCATTTATGCTGTTCTCTCAACCTGGAAGGAGAAGTCTCCCATGGTTGCTTCTTAAGGGAATTCTCCTCATGGTGCATGTCTTTGCTTCAATGTCATTGTTTTTGTGGAAGCTATTACTAAGCCCATTCTCACTCCTTCCTTTCGTTCTCACAATACATTTTATCTTTTATACATCAAAATTTAGGGCAAAATGTTTGTCACACAGCTAATACTGAGTTTATAGTAGATGCTTCAGTAAGTGTTTGTTTAAATATAATGTATACTTTTTTTAAGTTTTCAAATAAAAAGAAAAAATATATTGAGTCATCTGAAAAGTCATGACATGTTTTTGCATAGAAAAACAAATGACTTTTCCGGCGACTCCATAGATAAATCTGGTATTTTCTGGCATTGTTATTGTTTTAACTAATTAAAAAAAGAATTCAGAGAAATAGAAAATAGTAAGTAAAAGTGCCTCATAGTTTTACCCTCAAGACAACCTGTACTAAGAATTTAGTACACATGAGGAGTCTTCAAAAAACTTACGGAAAATGTGTGTTATGAAAAAAACTATGCATGGGTTTCAGAATGTTTTGCACCAAAACGAACTTGTACTTTAATTTTCCAGAAACTTTCTGAAGTCCTTTTATATGTCCTGTCACAATTTGTTGTATGTAGCCATACTTTTTCTACAAAAATTGCATCAGATCATTAACGTTTTCATCAGACTGGCAACATTTCTTTCACTAACCTTCTGATAAGAAAAAGAGGGTTTTGGTTTTCTTCAAAACTCTTCCTATTTCTTTCTCAGATTAGACCAGGCATTTGCGTTTCAGTTTATTCAACTCCACCCATAACTCCTTGGTTTGCCAGGTGCTTCCCCGATAAGGAGGCAATAATTCAGGGTGACAGCTGGTCTGTCTGGACCGGTTTGACTCACGCCTTTCATCCAGACTTGGTTGGGCTAACTTTAAGCCTTCTCATTATCAGGCTCATGTGTTCTGAATTTCACATCAGTAAGGGAGGTACACACAAATATCACACAGTAACTGTCACAACCTAATTTTTTTAGTGAGTTTTCACTATAGGGCCTGTGCCCTTACCAGAGAGACAGAGAGAGAGACAGAAAGTGAGAAATCTCCATGACCACACCATAAGCCCTTCTTCTCCATTTTCCTCTTGAGATTTTTTGGGCATACATGCATATGTGCCCGTGAGTTTCAAACCACTGGCTCTGGGACTCGAACTGCAGTCTGTCATGTAGGAGTCCAGTGCTGTACCCCCTATGCCACCTGCTGGCCCCCACCACTACCTAATGTTTTACCTTGAACACATCATTTACCTCTCAGGAATTGTTTCCTTTTTTTTTTTTTTTTTTTTTTTTTTTTGGAGAGGTTTTCACTATAGGGCGCGTGCGCTCGCCAGACAGACAGAGAGAGACATAGAGACAGAAAGCGAGAAATCACCCCCCAGGGGGTATGGCCACGCCACAATCCCTTCTTCTCCATTCTCCTCTCGGGATCTTGGGCATGCACGCAGACGCGCCCGGCGTGAGTTTTAAGCCACCGGGTCCGGGACGCGAACCACGGTCAACTACGTGGGAGCCCAGCGACATAGCCATTACGCTAACTGCTGGTTCCCAGGAATTGTTTCTTTATGCAATCATTTATCCATGGAATTTTGAGCATCTGTTGCATACCTGATACTATGAAAACACTGGGAATGCTACACTTAATGTGACCCAGCCTTGTTGTCCAGGACTAATAGGGAAAGGCAAAGGGGCAAGGAACCACCAATTTGTAAAAGTCAGTGGGAATGAAGGGGGCATAAAAGCATAACCACAGGATTGCCAAATTCCTTACAGACACAGCTCACAGCTCCGTGGAAAGAAAGCAACTAATTTTCTCATGATTCTCGAGAGCTTTCCACCTCAAACCAGTGAAAAATGGGAATAGAACATACAAATACATTAAGTGTTGACTTGTTCCTTCCCCAAAAGAGCCCTCCTACGATTATCTGAAATTGCCACCAACAGACAACGGAGGTGTGGATGCCCTGGCCAACAGCTGGCACAGGGCAGGAGCTCCATGGCCACTCGATAAATTAGCTAGTTAATGCCTAAGGGGCAAATAAGCCAGACCAGAGGGAACTTCTGACGATACAGATTTGGAATTGATTTCTTTTCCCCCATTAGTATAAATTTGGCAAAGACACGGAAATTGTAACTCTGGGGACAAGAGAGGAGCAGGAAAGCCACTCCTTGGAACATAAACCTGGGCAGTTGCTCCTTCTGCTGTGTTTTCAAAACTGTTGCCAGCAAATGACAATCACAGAAACAACAATGGCCACTCGGGAAGCTTGGGGATAATCACCAGCTCTCATGGAGTTAAAGATAACATAGCTTCTGCTTATAGCAAAGAACAACTTGTTCCAGACACAGACTATGTCTTCACATCAAGAAGGCACAGACCTCTAATTCAACGTAGACTTTCGTATTTTGCAGAATCACTGACGAATGTAGGTGTGTTTCAGGTGTGGGTAGGAAGGCATAATGACAGACTTTTCTATGGTATCCATGATCTGGTTCATCTGTCCAGTGACATCCTAGGCTTCCAGGTGTGGCCACCAAGCAGAAAAGATGTCCCAGCAGGGCCACAGCGTACGGCAGCGGCTGGGAGAGCAGATTCAAACACAGCTGTTAGGCTCAGAAAGCAGGAGACAGGAAGGACGCTTCTCCCTGCCCCGAAAATCAGCTGGGTTAGCTACTCTTCTTGCAAATTGGTGTCTATTAAATACGTAATTCAGGGACTAAAATTAAAGCTAAAATGAAGCCACAGTTTTTGGAACAGTCTTCAAACTTTCCAGTCATTGCAGCACTTCTTTTAACACAGCCAGACGTCTTCTGAGGCTAAGGAGGAATTTCCTCTAAGCAGAAAATTCTGAAGAGAGTTCTTCAAAGATCCTCGAGGGGAACTTGTCTGATAACAGAAGAGTTCAAGATGCCTCGGAGATGTGTGTATGCAAAAATACTTTAAACTGGTCAAGGTGAAAGGAGGTCGTCCTGGATGATATGTGAAAATGCGGTCTTGAGTTAGAAATCCTGCTCAAAATTAAAAGAGCAGAAATACTATTAAAGATACAGCCTTGTAAAACAAGACCCAAAAATATCTGTGTGGTTGAGCGCGTGTGCGCGTGTGCCCAAGATCCCCAGAGGAGAATGGAGGAGAAGGGACTGTGGTGCAGCCATTCTCCGGGGGGGTGGGGGGGGGTGGGGGGGGGTGATTTCTCGCTTTCTGTCTATCTCTCTCTGTTTCTGGTGAACGCATGCACCCTATAACAAAAAGCTTCTCAAAGATAAAAATTTAAAAAAAGAATATCTGTGTCCGTGTGTGTGTGTGTGTGTGTGTGTGTGTGTATTTGTTATATATACATAAAAATGCAGAAATGATGTCCAAAATATCCAACAAGTGCTGTAACAATATAGAGTGAGCAATGAGCAACTGTCTTAGTTTGTCTGGAACTACAGAGTTTCCTGGTAAATGAAAATTTTAGCATTAAAACTGGGACAGTCTCTGGTGGCATTGTGGCTAAGGAACTGGATTCCCACATGGCTGACTGTAATTCGAGTCCTGGACCTGACGGCTTTCTCTCTCTCTCTCTCTGTCTCTCTCTCTCTCTGTCTCTCTCTGTAACACACAGAGCAAATTTAAAATAATAGTTATAATACTAAAAAAAATTAATAAATAAAATTAAATAAATGCTTCTTTAAAAAACATCAGGATGATCTTGAGCAAATCAGAATGGTTAGTCACCCCCTGCACGAGCAGCCAGACCGGAAGTCAGCTCTCCACCACTGACGGGACCCTGAGGGCAGCACATGCAGCCTCTCCTTTCCTGAGGATGTGGTACTGGGGAAGCAGGAGAATCATTGGCCCTGTGTTTAGTTCCCCCAATCGCTCGTGCTTTCTCGTGCGTCTATGCCTCTGCATGCTCTCTTACCTCCACTTCTTTCCCTGGCCTGGCCGACATCACTTCCCGCAAGAAGACTTTTGATCTTTGAAGACCTGAATTAAGTACCGATCTGCAGGTCATCCCTGGGACCCCATATTTACGCCTGTATTCAGAATTTTGGAAGAAAAGATAACACAGAAAGACAATTCCGAAAAAAGCAAGATTGCTAATCCCAGTGTCTTTACAAATGAAGATAAATGGGTGAGCAGCTCCCCAAATTCTGAATCAAAGCACAGTTGGTAATGTTCTCCAGGAAGCCACGCCTTTTGTTCCTGCTGCCAGGCCTCCAGGCAGAACAGAAAGGAATCTGAATCCAGTGACTTTAGGCACAAGAGTGAAACTCACTGTTTCTGTAGGTGTGGGTCTTGTTAATCAGAGAAATATTTTTCTTTAAGTTAGTTCACATGGTCTCTGAGAAAATAATTACTGTAAATTTTTGAGAGTTGTAATTAGTAAGGCACCCACAGACACACATCCCCCCCAGATGGGGGGACTAAACCAGAATAGGAGGATCCCCTGCCTCCCACCCTCCCTTGGTCCACTGATAGGGCAGAATCCTACTGAGACTGCAGGGTTCTGGAAACAAAACAGACCAAAATGGTCCTCTATATGGAAGGGGAGAGAGTTTGCCCAGGAGCACGTGAGGCCTGGGTGTGAAGTGAGGTAGCACCAGGTCAGGAAAGGGGAACACCCAAAGGGACAGTATCAATTAGGGTCCTAGCAGGGAACAAACTGCATCGTCAGAACAGGGAACGGGAAGTTGAATAAAGGGCCTATTTACACAGGCGTAGGCGGGGTGTAGAGAAACCACAAAGGATTACTGCAAGCCCCGGGACTGAGGCAGGTGTCACCACTCCTAAGTCTTAGGTGGTGAAGGGAGGGAGTGGTTCCTAGAACCAGGTGACAGAGATGGCTGTGTGGGAGGGCCACACAGGGGCTTGTAGGACTGGTGTTTGACACCTGTGTGGCAGGACTCAGCGGCAGGCAGTGACTTGCAGGAAGGAACTGACTTCACTCCCTCTCCTCCCTCCAATCCCCTGCCAAGGTTATCCTTGGACCAAAGGGTATGGAAACCATTGGTATAACCCCAGCTTCATGCCTACAGCTGAGGAGAAAACGAAGCGCCAGTGTGGAAGGGCAAACTGAACTGCCCAGCGTGTGGCACTCGCACTGTGAAAGCCCACTCCCTGTGGTCATTTCCATCAAGTGTACAAAGTTCAAGCTACTTAGAACTTGAATCTTGGCAGTGGTTAAAAGCATTGGTGAGACTGCTGGTGTACAAATCCTTTTTTTTTTTTCTTTTGAATTTTCAGGGGGCATCTGCACTCGCCAGAGAGACAGAGAGATAGAGAGGAAGAGGGAGAAAGCACCCCAAATGGGGCATGCTCACACCACTATCCCTTCTCCTCCATTTCTCCCTCCTTTCAGGATTTGGGGCACACATGCACACACACTCAGCATGTTTTTCAAGCCACCAGGGCCAGAACTCAAACCGCAATTGGCCACATGGGATCCAGCTACCAACAGGCTACGGGACGAGTTTACCTATGTTAAAATTCATACTTTATCATTAACTGCCAGGCACCTGGACAAACTGCCTCCTGCCTGCAGTATTTGGTTTACTCGTGTATAAAATAAGCACAGTAATAATATGTGTTCATAGGGCTGTTGAAATTCATTAAAGCCCCCAACATAATTAACAACGTATAGCCAGTCCCCAGAAACTGTTCGTATTTTCCTGTGACTGCTATTACTGACTTTTTGATAAATATTATATATCCCATGTCATCTTATGTTTTTCTGTTAAAGAGGCTAAAGGGTCAAGGGAACAGGAGAACAAGGGAAAAAGTAGGAATCTTCTCCATCCCATTCTCTCTGGCACCAAGAGGGACTGGGTCATTGGATGTGCTGACACAGAGGCTGTTACTGCGGCAGCCGAGAAACCCAGAGTCAGAGACAGCAGAGAGATATCTTCAAGAGAGACAGGGAAGCCAAACTTCCTGATTGTCTCAGGTAGGTTGAAAACTCCAAACCTCCTCCCCTTGGAAAGGTTGGGACACGTGCAAATTCCTGTTATATTTGAAAGCAGGAACAACCAGGAAGGTGAAATTGAGCTTATGTAGAATTTATGTATTATACAGAGAAGTGGAAACTCTTCAACCACTCATTGGCAATCTTAGCATGTGTCTGAGAGAGCGAAGAAAATAGAATACTTCCAACCACGTCAGAAAGTCATGGTCTACATAAACTTTGTTTTATTTAACTGGCTTCAACCTCTGTGTGCTTGCAGAAATTGATGCCATTCAAGTATTTCCTACAGTTGAGAAGCCAGGATTTTCTCCTCTTGAGCCCACCATAGTATAATCTTTTATAATAAAGATTCCTGTTTTGACAACCTGACATAGAGCTAAGTTAAAAACTGAAAATTAGTA
Organism: Tupaia tana; assembly: GCA_026018925.1. NCBI lineage: Eukaryota > Metazoa > Chordata > Mammalia > Scandentia > Tupaiidae > Tupaia > Tupaia tana. The sequence continues at coordinate 166,707,901 of JAKSZU010000002.1, read as the reverse complement.
TTGGCAAGTTAATGGAATTCTATGGATCCAAAGTCACTCAGTTCAGTGTCAGAGAAGAATACAGAAGCAGAGAACGCAGAACACAATTTCTGCCAGGGGAATAAAAATGAATTGAGGGCAAACAAAGGACTGACACCAAGGGCATGTACGACACAATCCCTGGGCTTAACATTTTAGTCTGATTATGTTGCCTCTTTTGACTCAAGAAAGTTAAACACATGGGCAGGTTACAAACTTCTTATTTTCTGCTTTTTGATTTTGAGGTTTTTCTTTTTTAATACAGTTTAAAAAAAATATAATCCACATGGGACCAGCAGTTAACATAATGGCTATGTCGCTGGACACCCATGTAGTCAACAGCAGTTCGAGTCCCGGACCCAGTGGCTTAAACTCATGCCAGGTGTGTGTGTGTACATGTCCAAGATCCCAAGAGGAGAATGGAGCAGAAGGGATTGCGGCGTGGCCATCCCCCCTGGGGGGTGATTTTTCACTTTCTGTCTCTCTGTCTCTCTCTGTCTTTCTGGCAAGTGCATGCACCCCATAGCAAAAACCTCTAATAAATAAATAAATAAATATATATATATATATATATATATATATATATATACACACACACACATATACACACATACATATATATATATATATATAAAATCCATGTATCATACAATTTATTCACCTACAGTTTACAATTCAGGCTCTTTTATTATATTCACAGATATGTGCAATCATCACTGCAGTTAATTTGAGAACATTTTCATCACCTCAGAAACAAACCCTGCGCTCTGTAGAGATCACAATTTGTTCCTCATCAACCCCCAGGCCTAAGCAACCACTAATCTATTTTCTATCTTTATGGATTGACCTATGCAGGCCATTCATATAAGCAGAATAATAGAATATCTTTTATGACTGTCTTATTTCAGCAGGATGTTTTCAAGGTTTATCTACATTATACTGTGTATGGCTGTTTCATTCCTTTTTATGGTAGAATAATATCCCATTGTGTGTACATACCATTTTAAAAAAATAATAATTAATAATTATTATTAATTTTTTTTTAATTCACCAGAGAGAGACTGAGAGAGAGATAGAGAAGGAAAGTGAGAAAGCAAGCCACCAGATCCGGGACTCAATCCACAATCAGCCATGTGGGAGTCCACCACCTTAACTCCCACACCACCTGCTGGCCCCTATACCACATTTTTAAAGTCCACTCATCAGCTGATAGACATCTGGGTTGTTTCCAACTTTTGACTAAGATGAGTAATGTTACTATAAACATTCATGTACAAGTTTTTGTATACACATAGCTCTTCATTTCTCTTGAGCAGATACTGAGGAGTGGAACGATGGGTCATACGGTAACTCTACGCTTAACTACTTGAAGAACTACCAAACTGTTTTCCAAAATGGCTGCACTGTTTTATAGTCCCATGACTCCTTTGTTTTTTTTTTTTTTAATAGCTAAGTGAAAGCACCAAATACCAGATTGGTTTCTACACCAGTCATGTCCACAAATAATTCTTCCCCAGAATAAAGATTCTCCTCTAATTTCCCCATCCATTCCCAAACATATATTGACTATGCAAAGTGCACTGAATCTTGTGAGGATTCAAATGAAAACTGTGTAGTTTTCTGTAACGTCTGTGAGATACACTCACCGTATTTATTTTATTCTCAAATAATAAATAAGCGTAAAGCATAACTCTCTCCATTAAACAGATGGGGAAACAAAAATACAGAAAAATTTATAACTTGCCCTAAGAAACAACTAAGTGGCAATGCCAGGGATAGCATCACATATTTCAATCTCTTCTCTCTAGGTTGTTATAACTCAGTAGGAATGACAGGATCATGACATAAAGGATAACAATGCCAGGAGCACGTGTTATGCATCAAATGAATAATGAGCTAAATGTGAGCACATAATAAAAAGTGAGGGCAGATGGGGAGGGTGGATGGGGAGGAAGGAAGAAGATAGAAGATTTCCTGAAGGAGACGAGAAGCTGGGCTTTAGAGAGTGTATACGAGTTTGAGAGTGTGATAGGCTGAGTTGAGAGAAGACACTGCTGGCCTACAAAATGAAAGACCAATGCCTTGGAAAATACAAGGAGAGTTAGCAGACAATGGAGAGATCAAGCTGAGTGAAAAATGTTATCCTGAATTTAGCTGAGTAGTAATAGATTACACATTTTGTTACAGAGACCAGATTAAAGAAACTGGTCTTTATTCAGGAGACAGTAGAGAAAAAAAAAATCAGCAGAAATTTTATCAAAGGATTTTGATCATCACTGCAATGATCAATGATAGTATGTTGGCAGTGTGATATGAAAAATAATCGAGGTCAGCTGGTGGCATGGTGGTAGGGCAGCTGAATCCCACGTGGCTGACAGCACAGTTTAAATCCTGGACCTGGAGGTTTAAAAAATATGCAGGGCACATGTGTATACATGCCCCAAATCCTGAGAGGATAATGGAGGAGAAGAAATTGTGGCATCATTATCCCCCTGGGGGGGATTTCTCTCTCTCTCTCCCCCTTCTCTGTCTGTATGTCTCTCTCCAGCAAGTGCATGTGCCCTATAGAAAAACTAATAGTAAGAACAATAACAATGAAAAGATAGGTAGTAGAAACATTAGTTAAAAGATTATAAAAATAGGGACCAGCAGTTAGCGTAATGGCTATGTCGCTGGACTCCCACATAGTCGACCACAGTTCGCGTCCTGGACCCGGTGGCTTAAAACTCACGCCGGGCGCGTGTGCGTGCGTGCCCAAGATCCCGAGAGGAGAACGGAGGAGAAGGGATTGCGGCGTGGCCATCCCCCCTGGGGGGGTAATTTCTCGCTTTCTGTCTCTCTGTCTCTCTCTTGTCTGTCTGGCGAGCACACGCGCCCAATAGCAAAAACCTCTCCAAAAAAAAAAAAAGATTATAAAAATAACCCAAACATAAAATAAAAAATATTCAAGTCACAGGTTCTCAACCAGGGGATATTTTGCCCCAGAAGATATTTGTAGGGTCTGGCAAATATCTTGCATATTGTCTGTCACCCAGGGAAGAATGTTTCTGGAATCCATTGGGTAGAGATGAGGAATACAACTAAACAGCCTACAAAGCACAGGAGGATGCCTTACAGTACAGGATCATCTGGCCCACAGTGTCGATAGTAACAAGGTTGAGAAAAGCTGTCCTAATAAATCCAAGTAATGGCAGTGAAAATAAAAGTGAATGACAGATATTGAAATTATTTTCAGGAAAAATTTGATAGGATTGGTGACTGACTTAGTCTGGATTCAAGTGTTAAGGAGCAAATAATTTATAACTTACACGATTGACAAATCACAATAGTAAAAACAAAGATTTTTAAAGAAATAGGCAGAAGGTAAAAGTAGTAAGTATATATGTTTTTTTATCTTCTTAGTATTCCTTTCTTTAGAAGCGATCTTCTCTCCAAACTGTAATGTGATCTGGGTGGGGAAGGTAACACTTCCAATACTACTCCAATGGCATTTTCCTTACCAAGGGTCACCCAATCAGAATCCACCATGGACTTGGCCTTAGTGAATCATTCTCTAGGTGGGTATGTGCTCCAAGAAGACCAATCAGAGTTCTTCCTGGAATTCTACACAGAACTCGTAAAACTAGCCTGCCTGAGAATGAAATTAAACAAAGGCAGGCAGGAGAGAGAGAGAATGCTTAAATGTTATCATTTAAGTTTCTGGATCCAGCTATGCCTGAAATGCTATGTTTAGATTTCACAGTTAAATTAAGCCAATACATTTCCTACTTTGCTTGAGCTAGTTTGAGTTGGATTTCTATTACTTTTACAGAACTCTATCAGCTAATAACAAAATGATGAGATTAGATTTAGATATGCTAACAGGTGGAAAATCAACTGAACAGGTGTAAGTGGGGAAGCTGCTGAAATTTAGGAGATTAGATTAAATTAAAAGACAAATTTTGGAAATTATTTCTTTAGAAGTGACAGGTGCCAGAGTAGGTGCAATCCTTTTGAAACAGGCCAAGGATGACAAGACTTAGTATTTTTTAATTTATAATAAAGTTTTTAAAAAGTCCAAGTTATTACTGAAGAAGTCTAAATTATTCAGTTGTGGTCATTGAAAAATCTTAGTAATCTTAGTAAAGATATTGGGAACAAGGTACTGGTGAGTTATTTTGAACTATTTATAGTCTTACCACATTTAGAATAGCATTGAATTTGTTTTATTCTGGCCCAACAAGTGTTAACCATTTGCCTGTGCACTGCCAGGTCTCTTTCCTCTGTTTGCCTGCTCTGCTCTGTACACTGAGGTTTGCTTCCTGCAAAGCACATTGCCATGGCTTCTTTGCCAATTGGCTCTGGTGAGTTTGGTCAATAGAAATCGTTTGCATGCGTTTGGAGTGTAGGAGGTGGGGAGAAGCCAGAGCACGCCCCTCCTTCTCGCCTTACTTAGACTAGTCTTTCTAACAGTGGCTGTATCGCCTCCATGGTCCCAGCTCCCCTGGGGAAGCCCTACTTTTGGGGGTCACACCACCTCCTTCTTGTGTCCTTCCAGCGCTAGTGGGGTTGACAATCTCCTGTTTTTGCTAATCTCGAGGTTTTCATTTGCTGTTTGCCCTTTCAGCTCTTCCGTCTTCTTTGTAACCCATTCCTCATGTTAACACTTTTCTGTGAAACCACTTAGTTTGGGTTCTTTTTCCTCAATTGTATTCTAACTGATTCCTTTTGCTTACTCTGCAGTTCAAACAAGCAGTACTAGGACGATGAACAGAATGACAAAAGGAGCCCATTGACAATGTTTGATTCATCGATTCAATTAAATAAAATGTACAAAATCATCGTGTTGCTAGTGATGGATATAGATGTATATAATAGTTTATAAGGAGCATGTAATGTGAAGTTATATATAAACAAAATAAAATGTAAAACTATATAGACACAAGTTTCAGAGTTCAGAGGAAGGAGAACAGACATCAAGAAAAGACTTAAAGGAGGGGTAAGACCAGGGCCAAACTCTAAAGGACAGAAAACAAATTAGTGGAAAGCAGAATTGCAGACAGCATTACAAGGACAGAAGGCAGAACATAATAAGCAAAGAAGCAGGAATAAGCAGTGTGTTCATGGAAGGTCTGACTCACATGGAGACATCATGGATAAGTTGGTTCAAATAAATAAGGAAAGATCGCATTGCAGAAAGTCTTCAATAGTAAGTGGAAAGAGAACTACAAAGTCTGTGGGATCCCAGAAAAATTGAACAGAGAGACCATATCCTTTAGAAGATAAATACCGCTTCTCAATCTGGCTAATAAGACACAGAACAAGGAGTCTGAAAGCTAGCTTTTATTTCCATTCCATTACCGACCTTATAATCTTAAAATCTGGGATCCCAGTTGCCCAATTGCAGTGGAGATAATAGGTAAAATGCATTTAAAACATGTTAAGATTTTTAATGATTGTTGCTGCTAAGTATTGTTTAGATATTTACTAGAGACCTAATCTTGGGCTAGGCCTAAGACTATGAGGTCAGTTTTATTTTTTCCAGTGCCCCATTTACTCCTTCATAATAAAGAAGATGACTCTCAGTTGCGTAAGAGTAACCAGAAATAAGGGTATTTTTTTCCAGTACCTCGTAGCATAACATGCTGAATGGAATGTAACTTGAACCTTACAAACCTAGAGTGGAAGAAGTGGAGCGATACTTTTAACATAGTATATTAATTGCTTTTAAAAAGTGAAGGTATACATAAACTCAAGAAAAAGCATGTCCATCAAAATTTGACGTATTTTTTTTTCAATGAAAACGAAGAGAAACATTAATACAAAGGCTAAAAATTATTTTAGAATTTATAAGTGGGTTAGCTTGACAGGTGGCAGACGAAATAAAATTCTCCATCCCATTTTACATTAAAGTGAATTTGTTTTGTCATGTGTATTAGAATTCACATTAGAAAGCTAGTAATCATTCTACTGTTACCTCTACTTTCATTGTGGGAGGAACCTGAAGAGCAATAGCTTAGCTCTTATCCAGTGCCAGGAATGAATTGCAGTCGGAACAAACAAAAGACTTAATTATAGCCTTTAAGTAAGCGCAGGACTGGTCCACGTGGAACTGAAGTCTTATCCAAGACAAATTAAAAAATAATAATAATAAGAGAATGTAAAAAGTGAAGCTAACAGGAATTTTAGCATTTGAAAAAAGAACCCTTAAGTTATACCCTTTATAAATCAATATTAGTAAAAAATTAGGTTGGCATTTTGAGTCTTTGAAAGAATATTCAACTGATTTTGAGCTTGCTTTGTTAAGTTCCTCCAAAACGGTATTCAATGATCATGAAAAGGATTACAGGAGATACTTTCTGTATCATTTTATGAAATAAGATGATGTATGATTTGAACATAGTTTACAAAACGTGTAATTTCATTTGTAGCATAAGCTAAGAGGAAGGGGCATTTATAAGAAAACACATTAAAGTAAACCTCTTAACAGAAGACATGTGGAAACTTACCCGAGTCACGGAATCATGTCATTTGGTAAAATGAGCAGGCCGGAAAATGAAGACACATTAATCCAAAGGGCGTTTTCAGTTCTGAATAACTACATGGCAAGGCAAGTCAGCTTAATTGTTGCACTTCTACACGATAATGATACTGAGCAGTCTCCTGAGTTTAACAAGATTTTCAGCTAACCCTTAATTGTTAAGTCATTACAGCAAGTCTTGATGTGTCATCCTTGCTATAATTGCTTTAGGCTCTTCTCAGCACCTGTTTTGCATTTACTGTTAGTATGAAGAGATTTATCACAAATGTGAAATGAGACTATTACTTCTGTCAATTGTATATATACATTGGTTGTACAGCATTTTTAAAAATACACACACACAACACAGTAGGAAGAACCTGCTTTCTTTTAAGGCTGTTCACACGAGACCATCTCTTGAAGCTCTGAAGGTCAAAAACTATAAAAAACTAAAACAAAAACAGAAACAAAACAAACAAAGCACAACAACAACAAAGAAACTCATATGATCAATCCAAAAGCGATTTCATAAAAACTCTGAAAAGAGAAGAAAGCAACAAGTTTTACATAGTCAATCTTCTGTCAGAGAAGAGCACTGATTTATCTTAGTAGCCACTACATCCTCCCTCCCTCCTAAAAAGTCTATTCTCAGCAACTTATATGGCCAAAGCTGCTTTCAGCTCACCTTGCAGCCATGGAAAGGCTGAGAAGACATGGAAAATGCAGTCCCCGGGACAGAAGTGAGACACGACCTTGCCTATGTCTGCTCTTTCATCCCACCCCTCTGTACTGAGCCCTTAATAATCGCCTCTTCACTTTTCTATGCTTTCTCTGAATGAGTTGAAACAGAACTTATGCAGAGAACATACATGAATATTTTAGTCTTCACTGATTGAAGAGAGGTTTATGAGATCTAACCACAGAGTCTCAACCATCAAAACCAAAGTATCTGTCATCGATAGCTTCAGAGTAATGTATTCCCATTATAGTATTAAAAATATATATACTACGATGTAGTTGTGAGATCTGGGTACACTGGGGCCTCCTCTCTTGTCTGTCTCTGGAGGGACAAGAAAATATCCTCACCCTGGGACCAGCAGTTAGTGTAATGGCTATGTCGCTGAACTCCCATGTAGTTGACCGCGGTTCTGGTCCTGGACCCGGTGGCTTAAAACTCATGCAGGGCATGTGTGTGTGCGTGCCCAAGATTCCAAGAGGAGAATGGAGGAGAAGGGATTGCGGCATGGCCATCCCCCCCTGGCGGGGGGGGCGGGGGATTTCTCACTTTCTGTCTCTCTGGCAAGCGCCCTACAGCAAAAACCTCTCCAAAAAAAAAAAGAAAAAAAAAGAAAAAGAAAATATCCTTACCCTGACCACTGGGTCAGTGTGCTACCACAGATGCTGGGGCTCTTGATAGCACTTCTGTGGAAGTAACTGTGATATTTTAGCTGGAGTGATCTGTAGGACTCGTAGATTCCATCAGTTCCACGCTGGTTATCACCTTCATATTAATGCCCCTGTGTGGGTGAACGACTCACACTCTGCAGAGGCAGGGTTTTGAAATCCTTCTGACATCAAAACTACCCAGCGGCTGGCTGGCCTCCTCAGCCCCAGAGCTGAAGTTATCTTGTTCTAGTGCTGATGTTTCACTTCTTTCTCTAACATGAAAGCACAGTGGATCAACAGGAGTTTAAAAAACCTGTACACAGTAAGATTTATCAACCAGTCCATTTTATCATCACTTCAGAAGAGTTTAAATGTAGGTCTTCCAACATGAACAATCCAAAAAAGAGGAGTGTTAAACTGTTTTATAGAGGTACTGCACTGAAGAAAAATATAAATATCCTCAGTGACTACTCAAGATCTAATTTTTTAATAAAACTATTTTAATTGCTAGAAGGCACATTCACTTGCCAGAGAGAGACAGAGAAAGAGTGGGAGAGGGAGAAAATAGCACCCGCGATGGGGGATGATCCTGCCACAATCCTTCTCCATTTATCCATTCCTTTGAGATTTGGGGTGTACATGTGTGCCCAACATGTTTTTTGAACCTCCTGGGCCAGGATTGTAACCACAATCAGTCAGGCCAGAGATCTGGCCCTCTTACCCACTAGGCTACAGACTAGCTCAGGATCTAATTTTTTTTTAATTGGTGACAAAAATCTTAAAGAATTCCAGTAACTAAAATAGTAAATATACAGGAACTGAAAAATGAAGCCACAATGTAAATAAAATATGGTCCTTAAAAAAAAAAAAAATGGACTCTTTGGGACCAGCAGTTAGCTATGTCGCTGGACTTCCATGTAGTTGACCGTGGTTCACGTCCCAGACCCGGTGGCTTAAAACTCACGCCAGGCGCGTGTGCGTGTGTGCCCAAGATCCCAAGAGGAGAATGGAGGAGAAGGGATTGCGGCATGGCCATCTCCCCTGGTGGGTGATTTCTTGCTTTCTGTCTCTCTGTCTCTCTCTGTCTGGCGAGCGCACTCACTCTATAGCAAAAACCTCTCTCCCCAAAAAAGACTCTTTAAAATTCCCATGTAAGGAAACACTTTGCTAAGAGAGTTCTCAAAGATGTTTTTTCTATTCCTAATAGATAAAGGAAGTATATATTTACAGAAAGAGAAATAAACTCACAGGACACTAAGAGCTATGAGAGTTGTCAAAGATTACATGCAAGGTTGCTCTTGATTTGCAGACTCTAAACAGACCACAATACTGCACAGTTGTATTAGAGATCATTTTATAAGAGAGCATGTTTTCTTTCATTGCTAAAGACAAAGAAATACAAGTTTCTGCCAGATGTATTGGAGCCGGCATAGGTATTAGCGGGGGAAAAATCACTGATTGATTGTTGTAATTAACTTCACGTCCTATGATATCATTTTCTTAAGGCTACAGGCCAATAAAATATTTCACTTCGCACCTTCTTAGGAGCCAATTGTAAGTCAGCAGATGGTTTCACCAGGGCCTTGATAGGTACTTTTTCTGATCTCTCACTCTGTGATGGGTGAGGTATAATTGCTAACACAAAAACTTTAGAGCAGACTGTGAAGATAGAAGAAAGAAACCAATGTTGAGTGATACAAAGACAGGTAGGATCAAGTTAGACTTGAAATACCATTTCCATTTTTTTCTGACTTGGAAGCCAAAAAAGGGGCTTACTCCCTACAGAGAAGAGATTTTGAAGATGAAAATGCAAAGTTCAGGATTTCAGACTAAAACTGTCTCTCCATCACAGAGAAAGCATGAGTTTTATGACTTCTGGAGAAGATTAAGGGAGAGAGGGGTATTTAAAAAAGGCCTATTAAGGATACGAATTGTTAGGATAGAATAATGCAACTATGGCAAATTCTTTCACTCTCCGTGGATGGCATGGAAGGGGATATATAATTGTATCTGTGGATTTAAAAGGCATTCTAAAGATTTATGAGTTAAAATAAATATAAAATATGAGCCATCAGTGTCTACTTTTTGCAGCTACTGCAAGGTTTGATGTGCAAATGCATTTGATCTGGAAAAATGGCACTTTATAATTTATCTGCTGGCATAATAGATGATCCAACATTCACTTAGACCCTTTCCTCATACTGCTAACAAAATGCATTATGATTTAGTAAAATTGCCTGTATTGGGGACAGCAGGGGTCCTGGGGAGATTAGCGATGAGACCGGTTTATATTGCAGAATGATGTCTTCAAGGAAATAATCTTGCCTTAGGGCAATATAAAATGAGCAACTGATGGAGGCCAGTACAGAATATCTCGTATTTGCTTTTTTTCAGTTGAGTCCAGTAATACATGATGGTTGACGTTATCAGCATACACATGTAACTATATTGCATTTCCCTTGGTTTTGCTCTCATCTTATTTAATATTCCTTCATAACTTTGCACTTAAAACACAGCATGGAGATGTAGAAAGAAAATCATATGGGTGCATAAATAATTCATGCACACCTGAAGGCATAAAATTTATGCTAGACAAAAACAAGTAGTAAGAAAGGTGAATACGAAGTTAAATTTAAATGTTGTTAGAAAAAAAAAAAAAAAAAAAAGAAATACCCCACTGGAAATCTAACTGAAGGAGTCTGAAAACTAATAAAAAATGACATTGCTCTTTCAATGACGATGTATGTAACCTTAATCTTTGGCCCACATCATGACAATTGAACTAATTCATGGGGGATTGTCTTGAACTTGAATAGTGTCTGGAAGATTGCTAATGTTAAGAAACAGAACTGTCAGCTCAATACAAAGAGGTTTCCAATGCTATTTACATAGTGTTCTTCTATACTTTCCAGGATAATATTCTGAACTATGTCCAGGCTTCTTAGAAGCACTTGTCAATCCACTGGAACCCTTCGATGGATGTAGCTTTATTTCTCCAGACTTCAGAATAAGAGATTTTAGTGCTGCGTAAAACATAATAATTGCACTTTTTAAAGATAGTATGTGGGGACCAGCAGATGGTGTAATGACGAAGTCACTGTACTCCCACATGGGTGGCTGAGGTTCGAGTCCCAGACCAGGTGGCTTGAAACTCATGCTAGGCACGTGTGTGTGTGTACCCAAAATCCTAAGAAGGGAATAGAGAAGGGATTGCAGCATGATTATCCCCACTGGAGGTGATTTCCCATTTTCGATCTCTCTCTGACTCTCCGGCAAGCACACATGGAGTTATATTTAATAGAGTAGTATTTAATACTTTAATCTTTATAAGTATCAAATCATGGGGCCAGCAGGTGATGTAGGGGTTAAGGCACTGGATTCCCATATGACTACATGACCAATTGCTGTTTGTATCATGGACCTTGCAGCTTGAAAATTATGCTGGATATGTGTGTGGGTGCCCAAAATCCCAAGAGGAGAAGGGATTGTGGCGTGGCCATTCTCCCTGGGAAATTATTTCTCACTTTCCCTGTCTCTGTATTTCTCTGTCTCTCTGGCAACTGCACACATCCTATAGCAAAAACAAACTATTAAAGTATGTACAAAATAGAAAAGCAATATCCAATCATCTCAAATCCCCCCTAAAAATTTAAGTGCACAGGCAGGCAAACTACTCTTTTACTTATTAATGTTACACTTCCCTGGGTATATATTTTCCTAGTTCTATATACTGATAGGTTAATGATAACAATAATGGCTAACATTCATAGTACTTACTATGCATCAGCACTATGCAGAGTACTTTGTAATATTCATCCCATGTAATCCTCCAAGAGCCTTATCAATTATTCCCAATTTATAGGTGAGGAAATGAAGTGCAGAAGAGGGAGGCAGTACAGATGAGGGCCTGGAAGAAAAATGCCCTGTGTGAGAAAGCTGGTGAATGACGGAGCTAGACTCTAGCAGTCTGAATCCTGAATATATTCTCCTAAACACTATGTTACTTCTGGGCTCATCAAGGAAGACATTATCACAGGTTTTATTGTTAGGGCACAATATTGGGTCTGTGTTGACTCTACTTTAGAGAGATGCTTACCAATGGAGCTACTGAATGGAAAAGATTTCTGTCTTAAGATGGTTTCATCTACGGGACCAGCAGTTAGTGTAATGGCTATGTCACTGAACTCCCATGTAGTAGACCGTGGTTCGCGTTCCGGACCTGGCGGCTTAGAACTCACGCCGGGCGCGTGTGCGTGCGTGCCCAAGATCCCGAGAGGAGAATGGAGGAGAAGGGATTGCGGCGTGACCATCCCCCCTGGGGGGTGATTTCTCACTTTCTGTCTCTCTGCCTCTCTTTCTGTCTGGCGAGCGCACACGCCCTATAGCAAAAACCTCTCCAAAAAAAAAAAAAAAAAAAGATGATTTCATCTACCAGCCAATTGTTTCAAAATGCAGATACCAAAGTTTATGAAATAATTTTCTATACCACTATATCCCAATCATAATACTTGGCTTTTTTATTCAACAAGTATTTATTGACTACATACTCTGTACCTGATATTTTATATAAAGTTTTTGCCATAGGGTACATGTGCTCACCAGAGACAGTGAGAAGGAAAGTGAGAAATAACCACCCGGGGTGATGGCCATACGGTAATCCATTCTCCTTTATTCTCCTCTTGAGACTTTGGACACACACCTACATGCGCCCAGTGTGATTTTCAAGCTGCCAGGTCCATAATTCAAACAGTGGTTGGCCAAGTGGTAGTCCAGTGCCTTAACCACCACATCACCCACCGGACCCTGTACCTGGCTTTTAAAAAATAGTAGGACTGAGGGCCAGCAGGTGGCATAGTAGTGATGTTACTGGACTCTCACATGGCTGACCATGGTTCAAGTCCCAGACCTGGTGGCTTAAAAATCATGCCAGGCACGTGTGTGTGGGTGCCCAAGATCCTAGGAGTAGAATGGAGGAGAGAAGAAGGGATTGCAATGTGATCATTCCCCCTGAGAGGGCGATTTCTCACTTTTCCTCTCACGGTCTCTGTCTCTGTCTCTCTCTCTGGGGAGTGCACATGCCCTAAGGCAAAATCCTCTAAAAAAAATAGTAGGACTACTGGGGTCAGTAGGTGGTGTAGTGGTTAAAGGCACTGGACTCCCACATGGCTGACAGCAGTTTGAATCCCAGACCTGGCAGCTTGCTTTCTTACTTATCCTCACTCTCTTTCTCTGTCTCTCTCTCTGGTAAGCACACATGCCTTATAGCAAATTAAAAAATAATAATACTAACAGATAAAATTAAATAATTCTTGAAAAAAATAGTAGGACTTAGTCAGCAGGTGGTGTGGTGGTTAATAAGAGCTCACTCTGCCATTCAAGTCCCAGATATAGAAATTTTAGAAACACTCCTGGAGTAGTTGCATGCTTGCCCAAAATCCCAATAGGAAAATGAAGGAGAAGGGATTGTGCCATGGCCATCCACCCCGAAGGCTGAATTCTCACTTTCTTTCTCTCTGTCTCTGTCTCCAGCGAGTGCACGTTCCCTATAGCAAAAACTAAAAAATAAACAATAGGACAGAGCCAGCTCCTGGCTTGGTGGTTAAGGCAGCTGGATCCAACATGGCTGATCACACAGTTTGAGTCCCAGAACCAGCAGCCTGAGAAACATGCTGGGCATGTGTGTATGCATTCCCAAAATCCTAAAAGGAGAGAGATGAAGGAGAGATTGCACTGTGACCACTCCTAATGGGGAGCAAGGGGGATGTTGCTTTCTCCTCTCCTCTCCATCTGGTGAGCACATGCAATGCACCGTCTAGAAAAAATAAATTAAAAATAAAAATAACAAAGTAGCTCATATGGGTTTCCTTTTGGCCAGAACAGCCATCTTCCAGTAATTCACCAAAAAGACAAACACAAAGGGAAAGAGCAGAGGCACCTGATATATGTTCTCTAGGCCTTTTAGAAAACATGGAGTGGTTCCTTTGGCAACACATATGCGAATTTACAAGAAAGGTGATATTGTAGACATTAAGGGAATGGGTACTGTTCCAAAAGGAATGCCCCACAAATGTTACCATGGCAAAACTGGAAGGGCCTACAGTATTACCCAGCATGCTGTTGGCATTGTTGTGGACAAACAAGTTAAGGGCAAGATTCTTGACAAGAGAATTAACGTGTGTATTGAGCATATTAAGCATCCTAAGAGCAGAAATAGCTTCCTAAAACGTGTGAAGGAAAATGACCAGAAAAAGAAAGAAGCCAAAGAGAAAGGGACCCTGGGTTCAACTGAAGTGCCAGCCTGCTCCACCCAGAGAAGCACACTTTGTGAGAACCAATGGAAAGGAGCCTGAGCTACTGGAATCTACTCCCTATCTCCCTATGAATTCATAGCATGATGGGTGTTAAAAATAAACTAATCTGTGGTCTATAAAAAAAAAAAAAGTAGGACATATGGGACAGAAAATAAATCCTACCGACATTTTATCTTGGTTGACATCTTTCAGCAAATTTCTTTGATATTTATGTGTTCACTTTCATTGAAGAAATAATTAATGCTATTAATGACAATGATCTGCAATCCAGATTCACTAAACTTTCTCTCTGACTTCAGTTGTCTTTCCTTATAAGGAAAAGTACCATTAGCCAAGGAAAAGGGAGATTGTTTGCAAGTGAATGAAAGGTAACAGTTTGGAGTTGTTTCTTACCGCTTGGGGTTTGGGGAAGGAAAAATCAAGGCAATTAGAGCCCAGGTGTGAAGTCATTCCAGCCTCTTCAGAGGACTTGGAGTTTGAGGGCCACCAACTGTCCTGGCCTGAAGGAAAGGGACAGAAAGGGAATGGCAGGAAAAGCAGTGGTGGGCTATAGCAGTGACACTGCTGCCTACCTCTGTAATTTATCTTTACTGTTCAATGGCCAACACTTTATTTTAATCCTCCTGTACTCTGTACAGGACACAAATATTCTTCTTAGAGAATCCTTGACTTGTAAGAGATTTTGATATTCCTTTCTTTTTTTTTTTTCTTTTTTTGTTTCTGCCATAGATCAGAGAGACAGAGAAACAGGGGAAGACAGAGAGAGAGAGAAGAAAGCACCCCTCAGAGGTGATGGTCATGCCACAGTCCTGTCTTCTCCGTGTCTCACCCCCCTCAGGACTTTCAGCATGAATGCATACGTATCTAGTGTGTCTTTCAAGCCACTAGGTCCAGGACTCAAACCTCAGGATCGGCCACATGGAAATAAGCCACATCAACCACCAGGCCATCAGCTGGTCCAAGAGCCATTCTTGTTCTTTTTTTTTTTTTTTTTTTTTTTTTTTTTTACCTAATTTGTAACAAGGCACGTAAGCTCACTGAGCAAGAAACAGAGAGAGAGAGAGAGAGAGAGAGTGAAAGCACCACTCAGCGAGATGGCCATGCGGCAATCCCTTTTCCTCTATTCTCCTTTTGGGATTTTGGGCACAGGCATGCACACATGCACGCATGCACCTGGCATGTTTTTCAAATCGCTGGGTCCAGGATTCAAACCACGGAGTCAGCTGTGTGAAATCCAGCCACCGTAACCTCCACACCACCTGGCTGGCCCAACCCATCCTCACTTCTACAACAGAAGGTGGAAGGTGGTGTGAAATCACCTGACGGCCCATGTTTTTTCACTCTTGATGATGCTATCTACCCAAGGGTCTATTCTCTTAGACTTTTTACATGGTATTGTCACAAAAGAGGCGAGGTTGTGATACAGTGGCTTAATTTTTTTACCCATTTCTTGCTATGTTATATTTCTATTGCAGATTGAACGGAGGACTCTGCCTTTAATTGTCCTGGAATCCTGGTCGGCCAAGCAGCTGCCATCTTAAATATTATTGACGGCAAAGCCAAAGGGAAAAACAGATGTGGAAAAGGGAACATGGCCTTGAAAAGCTTTCGCTTTCTCTAATCAAAGACTTTATTTTATTTTATTTTTTATTTTTTTTGCCACATCTAGTTCTGAGTGCACAGAAAAGTTTAATCCTATCACATATTGGAAAAGAGAGGCAGTTTTGGATATGTAATCCAGCATCATGATTACCACAGGGGCATTACTTGGTAATGATATTGGACCCTCCCAAAGTGATACTACTTCAGGTGTTCAGTATCTTACTTTGACAATTATCCAGCAGTGCAGTTTATAATGGTGCATTAAATGTAGAAAGTTCTTATATTATCTGTCAGCTGTCATCATAAATCTGGAATATATCCTGTAATTAGATATTTCAGGTTTTTAATGTCAAGGGAGTAAGTCATTTTATAATTGTGCAATAGAGTGATATTGATATAAAATACTTAGGTCTCTGAGAGGTATAAATAAATCTAGAATAGTGAGGGCTTTTATTGTGGGTTGGAATTTTCTTGACTGCTAAAATGACATTAATTCATTGCAGTAAATGATTATTAAACAATTGTTAGAATTTCCTTAATAGACCCTCACCTGTAATCCATATCTCATTCATGTTTTTATGAGAAAAAGTTTTGAGGCATCCATGGTTTTTCAATAAATTTACATTTAGGAATGTATCAGTTGTGATGACTCTGATTGGCCTGCATGTTGACAGTGGATGGAAATGTTTTGCAAACTCTTCTGCTCAGTGTCCTGTATAGTTTAGTTTGGAGTCCTTACAAATTGAACCGTTGTCTGGAACACCATTTGTAAAGAAGTGTCTGGCTAATAGTTTCTCCAGGCTTTCTTTAAAGAAAATTCTATTACAAATAACATCCTATTTTCTGTATGTTGTTCACTTCTAAAGAACGTGATTTTTCATCTTCCTTCGTCGGATTTCTGAGTCTTTCTAGCTTGTGCCTGTTTTGTTTGTGTTGATGCTCTCTTGCTCACACGTGGGATAGAAGCGAATATTTTCTTTTATTCTTTGTTTAAAACAGAGGATTCTACTGTGCACTCTCTTCTGTTATGTGAATGCTTTTCAGTCTTTCAGAACTCCCACATGAGGACTACAATGAAAGTAGTCAGTAATTGTTGATGAAAGCTTTGAAACTTCCACGTTGTATAACAAAATGGAATTGTTAAGAACAAAAGCTGGTCCCTTAACCTCCTTTGTATTCTGAAGAGGTTTACAAGAAACTCAGGTATAGTCATGTATGTTATTCTTTCAATTTAGTGAATCCAGTACAAGACGAAATTTGATAAAAAAATTTAATAAGATAATCTGACAACGTGAATCTTTAGATGACTAAAAATATTATTTCTTACTGATAGGTATGGCGTTCTATCTCTGAGATTATAGGGTATTCAGATATTCCAGAACCAATCTAGTTGAAGACATATCTTTGCACTTACTACTGAATTCATGTTTCCCATTGTTTATTATAAATTTTCTGTATTTTTAAAGTCTTGAATTATAAATACTTCTTTTTGGGGAGCATAAACTGAACCCAATAATTGTTCCTCTTATTAATTTACTCCCTAGTCTAGTCATTTTGACGTATAACTTAGAAGAATGCTATAGTACAAGAAAGTACAATAATTGAGAAAACTCAGATAAAAGAAAAATATAAATAAAAACTAAAGCTATAACAGCAATTACAGCCAAAAAATTAAAAAAAAATTATGAAGCTACATCTTTGACTCACGGTATTACTGATTTACACCAAAAATCTAAAAAATAATGAAGCTTATTAATACCCATTACTTTTCTTTAAAGAGCGTTACTAATAATATATTCAAGAACAAAAATAGTTTTGCTCCTCATAACTAATATAAAAACATTATGTCTTGATTTTATTATTTTAAATATGTACAACATGGTAGCAAGGTAGTACCGTACTTGTATGAAATAAATATCTCTGGGGATACCGATAGCAGAGAGCACAACTATTGCAAAGCTAGACCATTGGAGATTTTGCTAAATAGTGAGTTTGGGGTCATAATTAGATTTACATTTTGGTGGCTGCGTAAAAGATGAATCTAAGAGGTAAGACCAGCTAGAAAGCAAGCATGGTAGCCCAGGTGAGAAAAGACAAGGACAAAGGGTGAAGAACAAACGAAAGAGGAGAGTGGGGGTAAGTTCACGAAATATAGACAAAGGGAACTCAACGGTTCAACAGACAGAAAAATCACCTTAGTTATGCAGATCTTTTCCAGGATAACTCCCCACTGTGTGAACTCCATACACATTTTTAAAATATTTTGTTGTGAAATATATCATACATACCAAAGGTATATAATATACGGCTTAAATAATAACAATAAAATGGACACCCTTTTTTCTGTGCCACCCAAATTAAAGGAATAGTACCAGAAACTCGTGAGCCTGTATATGGCCCTAACTAGTCATAGTTTCCTGTCCACTCCTAGAGCTAACTACTATAATGAAACTGTTAAGCATTCTTTTGTTTCTCCCTAGGGTTTTGTGGTTTTTTGAGAGAGATTTTTGCTATAGGGTGTGTGTACTCTCCAGAGAGACAGAGGGAGACAGAGAGACAGAGAGCAAGAATCACCCCCCAGAGGGGATGACCACACCATGATCCCTTCTCCTCCATTCTCCTCTCAGGATATTGGGATTGCACACACACGTGCTTGGCGTGAGTTTTAAGCCACCGGATTCAGGAATCCAACTACAGTCAATTATGTGGGAGTCTAGCAACGTAACCATTATGCCATCTGCTGGTCCCTTCCTTAGAATTTATCATAAGCACTATTAAAAATAGTATCTCCAGGGACCAGCAGTTGGCATAATGGCCATGTCACTGGACTCCCATGGAGTTGACCATGGTTCGAGTCCTGGACCCGGTGGCTTAAAACTCACGCCGGGTGCGTGTGCATGCATGCCCAAGATCCCAAGAGATTAGAGGAAAAGGGATTGTGGGGTGGCCATCCCCCCTGGGGGGGGGTGATTTCTCACTTTCTGTCTCTCTGTCTCTCTCTCTCCCTTTCTGGTGAGCGCACATTCCCTGTAGCAAAAACCTCTCCAAAAAAAAAAAAAAAAATAGTATCTCCAAATAACATTATCGATTAATTTTGCCGGTTTTTGTATCTAATCGTGATAGATATACCAATGTAAGTGCAATGTATGTATTGTTGTGTTTCCTTTGTTCTGCCTTATGTTTGTGAGAGCTGCCCACGTTCACACTTGTTACTAGCAGCTTTTGTTACTTGATACTTTCCAAGATGATGCCACAGATGATTTATCCATTTGCCTATCAAGGGTTGTTATCAGTTTTCTGCTATTAAGGATAATGCTTAGGGTTGGCCCCGTAACACAGAAGTTAAGTGCTGTGCATTGGGAGCCAGGTCCCACATGGCTGACTGTGGTTCCGATCCCACCCTGGTGGCTTGAAAAACACAATGGGCATATGTAAATGGTGTCCAGAAATGCTGAAGGGATGGAGAAAGGGAGAAGGGATTGAAGCATGATGATACTCCATTATGGGGTGCTTTCTATCTCTGGAAAGCACATATGCCCTCTGGCATTTAAAGGGAAAAAAAAAAAAAAAGAAAAGAATGCCCTATCAGCAAACTTCAACCTGCCTCCTGGTCCGTTAGTGCAAGGTACGGTGCACCTAAAGGTTAAAGCAGAAGGTTACAGATTATGCACATAGGTAACTTTACAGGGTAATGTAAAATTGCCTCACATGGGACCAGCAGTTAGCGTAATGGCTATGTTGCTGGACTCCCACGTAGTCGACCGCGGTTTGAGTCCTGGACCCAGTGGCTTAAACTCATGCCGGGCACATTTGTGTGTGTGCCCAAGATCCCAAGAGGAGAATGGAGGAGAAGGGATTGTGGCATGGCCATCACCCCTGGGGGGGGGGGGGGCGGATTTCTCGCTTTCTATCTCTCTGTCTCTGTCTGTCTGGCGAGCGCATGCGCCCTATAACAAAAACCTCTCCAAAAAAAAAAAAAAATTGCCTCACAAAGGAAATGTACTAGATTAGACTTTTTCCACTAAGGAGTTCTCATTGATTCAAATCCTCAAAAACATGCTGGTAATATACTTCTGGGTTTTTTGCTTTTTGTTGAGCTAATGACTATACCACTGTCTTTCATTTGCATCTCCCTGACTCCTGTTGTGATGCAGCACCTTTTCCTGTGGTCATGGCCAGTTGTATTTCTTCTCCTTTGAAATATCTGTTCATATTCTGTCCAGTTTTTTATTGAGTTGCATGTATTTGTGAGAATTCTTTCTATTCTCTATGTTAATCTTCTGTGAGAAATGCGTGTTAGGTATACATCATACAGATGTCTTTTTCTAGTTTGTCTTTTCACCTTCATTAAACTGTATTGGATGAAAAGATCATGATATGAACTAATCTTTTCCTTTGCATTCATTTCACAGAAGAAATAACAACCCAAATCAACTTCAGTGTTACTTGATGATATTTCCATTTGCTCATTCAGATGGAAATATTAAGGTGTATTTCCATATTTTCCAATATGAAAATAACCTTGACATGTTAGGGGAGAAAAAGACATATTATTCTTATACTTCACAACAGCCATGACATTATACTAATCAATTCTTACATCATTTACCATAAAAAAAAGTATGCACAGGATAGGATAAGGATCTGAAATGGTAATGCAAAAACATCAGCAAGAAGTTTAATGTTAGGTCCCAGTAAAGTAATAATTGTATTGAA
The DNA here is from genome assembly GCA_026018925.1 of Tupaia tana. Taxonomy (NCBI): domain Eukaryota; kingdom Metazoa; phylum Chordata; class Mammalia; order Scandentia; family Tupaiidae; genus Tupaia; species Tupaia tana. Next base: position 166,687,369 of record JAKSZU010000002.1, on the reverse strand, counting down.
ATTCAATCTTAAAAAAACTCTTTAGAGATTTCAATTTTTTTTCTCCTTCAAGTACTGTCATAAATATAACTCTCTTAACCCCTCCAACCCTTACTATCTTCATCCAAATTTTACAGAACTGTACTTGAAATAGAGGGAATGTCTACGCTCTACGTTGTCTCTTCAGAAGTATGTCTTTACCTGCTACAGTTCCATCCTATTGCCTAATCCTCCGTGTCCCCACTTACATCACTAAGAATTGTATCCCACCAGGACCAGCAGATGGTGTAATGGTTACATCGCTGGACTCCCACAGTGTCGAATGTGGTTCAGGTCCCGGACCCAGTGGCTTAAAACTCACACTGGGTGCATGTGTGTTTGTGCCCAAAATCCTGAGAGAAGAATGGAGGAGAAGAGATTGCGGCACGGCCATCTCCCTGGGGAAGTGATTTCTCACTCTCTGTTCTCTGTCGCTCTCTGGTTGAGGACACGTGCCCTATAGCAAAAATCTCAGTCAAAAAAAAAAAAAATCATATCCCACTGATCAATACTCTACCTCTGTTAGCCCAATGTTCCTAGTCATTCTATTTGAATGAAAAGGACTGGGAAAGTAAAATACCACCATGGCCAAGACTGAGACAACTTCATACCAGAAGCTGAATTCCAGCCTCAGCGAAGCATAGAGAACGCTGGTGATACCATTCCACTGGGGACCAGTGGTGCTTGAAACAACTGCTGCAACTCACAACTTGATATTTCAACTTTTCACTCCCCTTACACATGAAAAAGCTTCATTAGTTTGAGGCTTCACTAAAAAATGGTTATGATTCACAGAGGTGAATTTCATTCTACTGAAGTGTAGTCTTACACAAAGAATGACAGAGATTGTGAGCACTATTAGTGTAAAGGAGAAAGTTCACAAAAACAAAACAAAAAGCGATCTTCAAGTATTGCAGAGGAGCTTGTTTATAATATTTTACTTTAAATATATGTTAAAGTCCAGGAAATGCCACTAAGCAATTACATTATTATACATTACTAAAAAGGAAATTCCACTAGGCAATTATATTATTATACATTGCTAAAATGAAAAAAAATTTTTAGACTAAGTCAAAGTAGCTTTCCTCCTGAAGAGTTTTTTTTTTTTTTTTTTTTTTTTTCCTTTTCATGGTAGAGTTCATGCAGGCATGAGAGAGAGAGACCCCATTCATAGGCCTCAGTCATGTCGTGACCCCCTTTCTTCATTCCTCTAGCCACCAGAATCCTGGGCACATGCACACACACCTGGAATACTTTTAGAGTGTCTGGTCCAGGGACTCAAACCATGGTTAGCACATGGCTTCCAACCACACAGTCCAGTAACTACCATCTGTGTCAGAGACTGGGTCCCGAAAAGTCTTAATGTCATGTTTTTTGGTAGACACAACTACTACAATACTGTTTAGTGAGTTTAATAAAATGTAAAATGCTATAATTATATTTGAGTTCCAATAACTAGCAGTTAATTTTTCTTGTTTGTTTATTTGACACCAGAGAGTTTATGTGTATCCCTCCAGAGAGAGGGTGCAAAAAGAAAAGAGAGAAAGCAATCTTCCATGGGGCCTGATCATACTACAGTTCTTTTTCCTCAAATTCTCCATCCTATTAGGATCCTGGCAGGATTTTTTTAAGCCATTGGGGCCAGAACTCAAATGTTGGTTGGCCATGTAAGATCTAGTTGGTCCAGTTAATTTTTTTTTTTTTTTAGATTTTTGTCATAAGGTGAGTGCACTTAGCAGAGAAATAGAGAGGAAAAAAGAAAAATCCCCCTCCATGGGGAAGGACCACACTGTAATCCCTTCTCCATTCTCCTCTCAAGATTTTGGGCACACATGCACAAGTGCCTGGCATGATTTTCAAGCCACCAGGTCTGGGGCTCAAATCACATTTGGCTATGTGGAGTTCAGTGCCTTAAACAGCATGCCACCTTCTGGCCCTAGTTCATTTTTTTAATGTCCTATTGGTAACTATGCCACATATTTTACTAGCAGGAAGTAATTTTGAAAAAAACAATTGCGATGAAGACAGAAGGGTCAACATTTATCTAATCATCAAGTTTACTAATCATTGACCCATTTTTTTTTATTGATTTTCTTTTCATATTACATGTTTTAATGATCTATCATGTAACAAATTATCTCAAAACTTAACAGCTTAAAAACAACAAACATGTATTTTCTTACATGGGTTTTGGGCATTCATCTTCTGAAAGTGGTTAAGCTGGTTTAGCTCAGTTGCCATTCCAGTTGCATTCTCATCTAAAGTGCTGACTGGGGAAGGATCCAACCCTATACTTGCTCAGTGGTTGTTGGAAGGTCTCAGTTCCTTGACCAAGAGACTCTCCACAGGCTGGTCTCCTCTCATAGGATAGCTTGCTTCTCCAGATAAGTGATCCAAGAAAGAAAGAGTGTGGCTGCCTATGCCGGAAGCCGCAGTTGTTACAACCTAATAGCATGATGTGGCTTACCATCACTTCTGCTGTGTTCTGCTGCTCACATAGACAAAGCCTGGAACGAGGTGGGAGGAGACAAAAGTGTGAATCCCAAGAGCGAGATACCGGTGGGTGCCATTTTGGAGGCTTTGCAACCACAGTATTGGTTTTATTATTATCATCTTAATATATAAAAAAGAGAAGGGAAGAAAACACAATATAGGGGGAAGATATTCTTCAAATAGCCTAGAAACATATTCAAATATATACATATAAATTTAGTATACAAAAGAGTGCCTTCTATATACTTGAATATGTTTCTGGGCTTTCAATTTTGATCCATTGATCTGTTTATTGGGGCATCACCATTTTCCTGGCTTGATATCCAGGGAATTAAAAAGAAAGAAATTTTAATTAACGTTTATTTATTTATTCCTCTGAGACAGAGAAAGACAGGCATCCCCATGAAGTCTTCATGCCACAATCCCCTCTAGCCTCAGTCAACCTGGATCATGGCATGTGTGCACTCTCAGTATGTATAGGGAAGCCCCAGGACATGAACCAGGGCTCTTCCCATGAGGGTCCAGTTGCGTTACCGCTACACCAGGAAATTTTCATTTTTAATAATAACAAAAATAGAACATTTTAAAATTGATTTTTCATTTTTATACTGAAATCATCTATCTTCCTCCTTTTGACAAGTCCATTCATTTTAAAGAAGTGGATGTCAGCAATTTCTGAAAAACAGACGATCATCTTTTTAATCAGAAATGGAATGCATGATAAGGAAGCTAAATGATCAAGGGACAAATGTAAGTGGAAGAAATGAGCTACCAGTTCCCAGAGACAAGTCAAAAGGTATGTGTTCAGGACAGTGTGACAGGAGAATTACATAGGACTTATTTGAAGAATACATGAATGACAGCAAGGTACTCAACTGTATTCGGGCCTTAATATATTGGTTTGGTAACTTTTTGTTTACCTCTGGCACTTATATCATGTGATTTTGCTATTGCTGCATTCATGTCCACATAGAGCAATACATCATTAAGTGGTAATAAACTATCAAGCAAAGCTTTTGCTTTCTCATTCTCCTATACACCTCTTTCTTTATCGAGTATATTATTAACTGTGATGATCAACAACCAAAACCTCAGGGCTGTAATACAATGTAGGTTAATTTCTTGCTCAAGTCTCAGTCCCAGTTCAATACAAGTGCAATGAGAAAAAGAGGGACAATACTTTTCCACACACACCCTCAGAGTGCCTTTCCCACCCACTAGACCTTCAGCTTTCCCTCAATTCTAGGCAGACAAGCCAGAATTTGGAGGGCCGTGCAAGATGAGTCTTAATTAAGCTATTTCTAGGCAAGCAATAGATTCCTGTTGTTTTCATCCTATGAGGAAACAAACAGGTTTACAACATTGCACACATTGCCTTTACTCCTCTTCTCCAGTACATTTAATTATAATGCATTTGTTCATGTGTCTACAGTTCCTTTTCCTCTGTAAGCTTTCCAGAGGCTGAGACTTAGCTATTACCTCCTCTGGAACACTCCAGCCATATGAACTTCTTGCTATTCCTCTTTCTCACCTCAAGCATTCTGCATATCTCCTTCCTCTCCCCTGGTCTCTGCTTGGTAAACACTCTTCATTTCTGTGTCCTCTTATATATCACTTCTTCCAGGAGGCCATTTTTGATGCACTAGAAAAACCAGATACCACTAGGTGCCTCCAGATCACCCTGTCCTAGATCATAAATAATTCTTATCATAATATTCATTATGTAACTTAATTTCTGCCTTCCTCTGGACCTTTAAGCTCTGTGGAAATCAGGGAATTTTTCTAACTCGTCCATCACTGTATCTTCAGCACCCAGACTGTGTTTACAATTACTTGGCTAGATTGAACAAACTAATCACGTCTTCAACCTGAAATAGGAGATTCAGTAAAGGAAACTCTAAGACAGGGAGTAGGGAGAATTGAGTTTAAATCCTATTACTTTCATTATGTGGTCATATATTTCACTCCAATTTCCTTCTTGCCCAACAAAGCACGTTAAATAGCATAATTTGGTTTGCTCATATCACAGCAGTCTGTGACAATAACAAGACACTTACATGATAATCAATTGAAGAGAGAAACTTCTGTGTCTTGTATCCCTGAAATTGATTGCTGTCTACACTACATGTCTGATCCATGATCAGGAACTGTTCCATGTTGATGGGCTGGGTCTGCCGCTCCATCTTCTAGGGATGAGCAAACCCTCTAGCAGATCGACTGGAGGGGCCAAGGGATTCAGCTGTCTGTAGTTTCCCTAGTAGTTCATGCAAGATAAGAATCTTGTCTATTATTTTATTTATGAACTTTTGCCATTATACCTTAACACCAAATGCACATTTGTGAGTCTCTATGATTCCAACTTAAAGACTAATGAGGTCAGTCAAAACTGAGGCCAAATTCACCATCACTTATTTATTATTTATATCCAACTTCAGACAAGGACAAGATGAGACAGTTCAGGGTAATATACACACAGGACAGGCTGTTTACATCATATAGTAAGAGAGGGAGAACAGCATACATTTGATCACTGAAGCTCCATGTGGTAGGGGTCAGGGTTCCAGCACATGAAACAGGACAAACAGGTCATTTACTACAAGCCTTCGATACAATGTTTCATCCCCCTATTTTCTATCTTTTTATCAGGTAGATCTATGAACATTTCTTTTCCTATATCACAAGGAGGAAGAGCAGTTTGTAGTTTCTCACTAATAGGACAATACAGAAGGTTGGTATTTCTTCTTAGGTGTCCTCCTTCCCAATTACTTATTTTTTTGGCTCAATAATTAAAATACACCCAAAGATTGAACCACATGATGGAATGGCTACATGTAATACAAACTTAGTCATGCTTAATTTGTAATAATAATAAATAGCTCGGCCAATGTCTTTATGGTCATCAGTATTCAGGAAAGGGCTTATTCCAAAAGTCTATGCCCCACAATGCACCCTAATGTTCTTAGTCAGCTGCTGTTTTATAAGATCCTCCACAGACCTAGTGCTGAATAATTTCATTTATTCTAAAAACACAGGAAAAGCAAATGTTACATGTGTTCCACCTTAACCTACCTAATGTAATATATTAAGTCATTTGGTTTAGTAACTGCTTGGGGATGGCTCTTAATTATTAGATTGCTGACTTTACCACGTTTTGCTTTGCTCCCACCCTTTCTTAATACTTGGCTTAAGAAAAATAATGAGAGACTTAATCATAATAACCACAAAGCCATAAATAACCTAGAAACCACATCCATATTTCCAGACAACCCATACATCATCCCAAACAGGTCTCTAACCTGAGGCTTTCCCCAGATAAACTACAATTCCTCTGCATTTCTTAAGTGTTTTAGAACTCAAATTTTGCCTTTTCTTTATCATGGAAAAAGAAACTTTCTTCCAAGGTGTAAAATAAATAATTAATTTTATTTTGATTTTCTATTTTTTCTAGAAACAGGATTATGATCTCAAGAAATAGTAGCTTCCTAGAGAACCAGCAGTTAGCATAATGGCTATGTCGCTGAACTCCCACGTAGTTGACCGCGGTTCGCGTCCCGGACCCGGTGGCTTAAAAGTCACGCCGGGAGCATGTGCGTGCATGCCCAAGATCCCGAGAGGAGAATGGAGGAGAAGGGATTGCGGCATGACCATCCCCCAGGGGGGTGATTTCTCGCTTTCTGTCTCTATGTCTCTCTCTGTCTGGCGAGTGCAGGCGCCCTATAGCGAAACCTCTCCAAAAAAAAGAGAAAGAAATAGTAGCTGCCTACTATTTTACTAATCTGACTAAGGTACAAACCAAAGAATTTCAGATTTAAAATATGTTCCATATATTAACAAACTTGTTCAATTTCGCCATAGAAATATTGTTTCGTATCAGTGGACTTACACTGAAAATGGAGTGGTAGGGGAGAGATAGAATATTGATTGTTTAAAAAAATGTAATTAGCATGTTAAAAGTCTAAGGATACCCTACATACTGCCTACTAAGGCATTCACTTTTTAGTATCAACATATAAATATAAATCAAAACTAGATCATAAACCCTAAACCCAGGTGCCAGGTAGGCAAAACTTTTATTGTTTTTAGTTCCCCAAACACATGAAACTTGAATCTAAAGTATAAAATAGGCATTATAACTTATAAACATATATATATATATGTTATAAACATATTATAACTCAGTTATTCCTAAAGTGTGGTAAACCTGGAAATTAAAAATGATTAAGAAGAACTTAAAACAGAAATATTTTTAATTCTGATAATTATGGTTCTGTGATTTCACTGGTACCACTGTTTTGTGCAAAGTCGAAGCTAGGTTTACAAAAGTAAGTGGGGACTATCAGGTGGCATAGTGGCTAAGGTGCTGGACTCCCACGTTGACGTGGCTCCGGCCCGGAACCTGGCGGCTTGAAAATCATGTTGGGCTCAAATGGCCATAGTCCCAGAAGGAAAATGGAGGAGAAGGGATTGTGGCATAGCCATCCCCTGGGGTGGAGGGGCGATTTCTCACTTCCCCTCTCACTGTCTCTCTGTCTCCAGTGAGCGCTCCTCCCTATAGCAAAAACCTTTTTAAAAAAGTGAGTAATTTTAATGGAAAGTATTAAAGCTATTGTATGTTGCAGCTTCAGGTGTGACTGAAAGTGGTATAAACAGTACCAAGATGAATACGGTTCAGGAAGCATGAACAGAACTAACTCCCTAGTATTGGTGTCTCACCTACACTATCATTTAAGTGTTGTAAAATGAAATCAAGGTATCATATAAAGTAGAAAGTGTGGTTATTTGGTTCATTAGTTATCACATTTTAAATAGTGTCACTCGAAAAATGACAGCTCCTTACCTTTTCTTCACTTTTATTTTTTTTGCTATAAGGCATGTGCGCTTGCCAGAGACAGAAAGAGGGACAGAAAGGAGGAGGGCGGGGTGAGAGGGGAGTGGAAAGAGAGAGAGAAGTGTGAAGGCACCCTTAGAGGGGATAGCCATGCTGCAAACCCTTTTCCTCTTGGGATTTTGGGCATGCATGAGCACACACCCATTGCGTTTTCAAGCCACTAGATCCAGACTCCTGTGGAATCCAGCCACTTAACCATCATGCCATAGGCTGACCCAACTTTTCATTCTTGGGCTTTTTACATTTAATGGTTCCTTTCAATAGTACACTGATTCAATCAATAAATATTTATTAAGCACCTACTATGTACAAGGTCCTCTCATGGGTACTTTCTGGGAATATGAGAATCTTTTAAAACCACACCATTATCCTTTTATAAAAACATTGCTTTTTGGTATGTTTATTTTTAAACTAGCAGTGTTATTAATAGTAATGTAGAAATATAGAAAAATATTAAGGAAAACATTTCCGCCAGTCCCTACTAATCAGATATAGATCAAAGTGGGCTAGTCCTTTACAGTGTTTTGAAAATCTAAATATATAGATTTCTTTTATTAACAGAACCAGAGTACAATAAGTTTTGTATTATGGATTTTTTTCCACTTACTATTCTATTGCTTCCATTTTCCCCATGTTACTAGTATTTTTAATACATGATTTGAACGACCAAAAACAGCATTTAACTATTCACCTACCAATAGACACGTGGCTGAGATTCAGTTAGTAAAATTTAAGCAGACATGATGCTCACCACCTCTTGCCCTTTCAGACACTTCCTGGTGTTCACTGCTCTTTCTTCCCCCTCGAATGCTAGCTGGATTAAAGGATCCAGTGGAAGACTCTGATGGAGTGGACAGTAGATCTGCTAAGTGGAAAAGTCCTTCCTCATCCTGCAGAGTAAAAGTGATTGTGACATTGTAATTGTTTACTGTATTAAGCCCCCAACATGTCAGGGTTATTTGTCATAGCAATCAGTTTTCTCTAAGTCTTAAGCATGAGCAAAACCTTATTTATTCTCTTGTAGCAAGTTTTCTATGGACCTTGTTTTGAATTTTTCATTTTATCTCAGATGAAAGTCTTCTATCTAGCGGCCACCTGGTTGTGTTAATATACTTGGTTTCACTTACTGCCACTTCTCAAATACAGAGCAGGATAGCAGGCTGCTGTGCACATTACCAACGACAATTTTCTCTCAGGGAGTTATCTAACATGATCCTGCAGGATCTTCTCCTTCTCCGCCATCTATCTGCTTTTCTAACACTGTACTGAAAAGTCCATGAAAACCTATAATCTTCATGATGTACCTAACAACGACATCAGTACTGTGCATTAGTGCTTTATTTGAGGAGATTATACTTCCCAGAAACCTTTAAGGGTAAACCACTGAAGGTTTTTGCTCCAGGAGTGATGTGAATTTTTATTTTAGAACAACAGCTCTGGTAGTGCTAGGAATTATGGTTTTAAGAAACAAGAGGTTAGTAGGTGAGGATATGATGACAGAAACTTCAAGGGATCCTAAATCATGGTAGTGGGAGTAGATGCAAAACTTGGTAACAACTAAGTCTGAAGGAAAAGTAGAAGGAAGTATAGAAGTTGGCTAATCAGAAGCCTAGGAAGAATGGAAGATTTAGTGAAAGACTAAATGGCGTTGACTCTGGAAATGTCGATTTTGAAGTACCAATCGGACAGCCAGATGGAAATGCCTCGTGGGTCTAATGCATAGAAGACAATCTGTAAAACGTTTGGGTGTGGGAATTATTAATAGAGTTGACACTTTGTGACTGGGTTAATCCAGGATAAGATTATCTGGGAAAAAAAAAAAGAACTAAATAGAACTGACTGAATTATAAATGGTGCTTCTTTTCAGAGCTGGCAGAAAAATTAGTAAAAGAGACTGAGACTGAGTGGCCTGAAAGACAGAGAAAGAACCAGGAGCCCAGAAGCCAAGGGGTGGGAAAATTTCAATAATCAAAACTAATGCAGTTTAACCCATCTATTAACTTTAAATTTTTAATTATTAATATATGTGCCAGATATGTAGGTGGTTAAAGCCTCTGAACCCACATGGGAAACACCCCGAGTCTCCCTCTTAGGACCACCCTGAGGCAGTATGCACACATCGCATGTACACTCCTGATCCGGGCCGGCTGAGACTGGGTCAGATTGTGGACTGTGGTGTGAAGACCCTATTGGAGGTACCTCTTACTTTCTCTGTCTCAGAATAAACTTCAACATAGATATTTTTAATTGTATTTTTAATTCTGGAAATTAAATCTTTTCTCAATTTCACTCATTTTCAGAGAACTCTTTTCACTTTTTTGAAATGTATTGAACATATTAAACATTATGTGTCCAATAATTGCAACCGCTAATTTTTTTCATGCCCGATATTTTGCAGTTTATTGTTTCTAGTGCCTTCTCCCTCCAGGGGCCTTAGTTATTCAGTGATTTTTCAACTGCGAGCAACTCATTTTGAGAGGCTACACAAACAGGACATTTCTCTGAAATGAAGAGTTTTTTTTAAAAGGATTTCTATTTATTCTTCAGGTGTCTGTGATAATTGTTGGTCTGAGATCACTTTAATCTAGATTCTTGGTTGAAGGTTTTTCTAGCCATGTAGGGTGTGTGAATTCTGGCTTCCAGCCAATTTGTAATTACTGATTTCTTAGATGACAGCGTGGGTGTATGTAGAGGGCAGTTTCTCTTCAAGGGATAGGAGGAATGTGTTTATTTTAGTTCCCGCTTACCTTAGGGATAGAGCCCTCTGGGGATCCTAATTTTTCAGTGCTATTAGACTTTCTATTTGGGGGTGAACTCTGAAGTTTTTATTCCCAAACCCACGAACTCAAAACATAAATGATATGTGGGTGAATCAGGTTTGGTCAAAGCCTTTAAGGCAAAAGCCAGTTTTGGTGCTCAGCTTCTTCAGTCGCTCAGTCTACCACCTTAGAATTCTTTCATTTCTCGTTACCCATGGATACATTTAAAAATATTTTAAAAATACTTTACCTGACATCTCAGTTGTTTTCATCAAATCAGTTGATTCTGGCACCTTAACTGCCATTGCTACATGGGAGATTTAATTTCCAAATACAGGTTGTTACATTTGAGTATATCATATTATGTGAAGATCTAAACAAAAGATGTTAAATAAATTGCCAAGTAATCATTAGCAGTTTCTTTAAATACTGTGTGTTGCCAGAGCATTTAAAGAGTTTGTTTTACAGGTTATTAATTTAATTAGTTAGAGTCTGAAAGCAGAAAAACAAGCTAAATTATTTGGAATCAAATATGTGAAAAATAAAATATATCGTATCCTGACTGATTCTACTAGTTTCAACCCTAGTATGTGCTACCATAATCCTTCACTTGATCTATTAAAATAGCCTAACTGGCTCTTGCTTTCATCTGTTATTTGTTCCTTTCCAAATTAAACACAGAGCCAGAAGCTGACATCCAAATAGATGGAAGTTAGCTGATGCCTCTAACTAAACCATACAATGGCTTCCCGTCTCATTCTGAGTAAGAGCCATAGTCATTGCTCGAATGCTCTTCCTCACTTTCTTAGCCACAACTCTCCTTATAGCCTTGTTTTCCCTCAAACAAGGAGGATCATTTTTCCCTTGGGTCCTTTGCACCTGCTGCTTTTTGTGCTCAAAACCATCTCTCCTCAGATATTCATTTGGTTGTTCAAATGTTATCACTCAATGAGATCTTGGGACTATGTAAAATTTAATCTTCCCCCCACCCTGATCCAGCATCTCATATTCTATTTCCATTTGTTTATTTTCCATAACATTTATCCTCTAATATACTACCTAAGAAAATGAGTTAATCTTTGTAAAATCAGAACAATGCTCGGTACATAAGTGACATAGCAGTTGATTTGATTAACAATAATAATTTACATATTTAGTGTATTATCTGACTCCATGAGGACAGAGATTTGTTTTTGGTTTACTGATATATCCCCAGCATCTAAAACAATGGTTAGCACATGATAAATTTCCAGAACACAAATGGAATAAATAGAAATATGTAGTATACAATAAAAGACCATAGAAAAGGATTCAACTTGTTAAAAATGTCTTCATGACTTGAGAAACAGAAGTCATGCCATAAGACCAAGTCTTCAAAGATCAGACTCAAAAAAGAAATGTAATTAACATTCAAATTTCAAAACTCTTCGCAAGGTGCCAAAAGGTATGAGATAATGTCCCTGCTTGTAGTTTAGCCATTAGAAAGTAACTAAAGAGGAGCTGGCAGGTGGCATGATGGTTAAAGACGCTGACCATGGTTTGAGTCTTGGACCTGGCAGTTTGCTTTCTCACTTTCTCTGTGTCTCTGTTTATCTCTGGTCATATTAAAACACATAATAATAATAATTAATAAAGTTAAATAATTCTTTAAAAAAATAACTAAAGAAAAACTGAAACTTCCAGACATCACATATCTAGACCCTGTCCAGTCTCTACTTCCTGGATCATCTGGGATAATCTCTTTGTAGTCTATACCTCAGTTTCTTTTGAAGTAGACCTCCATTTTGAACTCCTCTCTACATTGTAAACTTGCTTTCTCCTTTTGCCTAAACAGAGTGATTAACATTCCTACTGTCTTTGCTAAATAACCGGAAAATCCCTACCCTAAGATGTTCCTTAGTGATGTAATCATCAGTCCCCAAACCCCTTGCCCTGAACCAGGAAGACCAATTAAGATTTCATTGTGTTTAGGTAGGAAAGGAACATACCCTTAGGGATGATTAACCTACTTGATCTGCTTCTGTAATGTGCTTTTGCTTTTATATTGTAAAACCCTTCCCCCTACCCTTCCAAGCCCACTTGTCCTTGTGAATCATGTCATCCTGGAAAAGATTGTGAATTTTTGGCCTATATGAGTTCCTTTCTCCTTTTACAAGTGGCTGCGGCATTTTGAGAGACATGAGTCCCCCATATGCCACCGGCTTAGTCAATAAACTCCAATAAATTTGGCTATGTCTAATGTTCTCTTATTTATTGATGATTAGACAATAACACTTTATTCATATGCAAGTGTGTTAATCTCCTTTAAAATGTTGTAAAAAGTTGGTAGGCACAATCTATTACTAAGAATAACCCAATTTTATTTAAACTAATTTTTATTTATTTATTTACCTTCAATCACTTGTGTATCATTATAGCATACCAAATGAATTTTCCCATCATAAATACACTGTATATTCATTCATTCAAAGATATTACCATACACTTATCATCAACAGATAATTAAAAAAACAACTCATAAGATAGTGCAAACTGGGGCTGGCAGGTGGCATGATGGTTGGGGCGCTGGACTCCCACATGGTCGACGGTGGTTCAAATCCCAGACCTGGTGGCTTGCTTTCTCACTTTCCCTTTCTTTCTCTTACTCTCTTGCTCTCTCGCTTTGTCACTCTCTGGTCAAATAAATAAATAAATTCTTAAAAAAAATAGTGCAAAGTATGTCTTTGTTCTTCACATCATGTTGCCTTTAGAGAGCTGAAGCTAGCCCTGGACAAGCAAGGGAATGCCCTTCCTGCTTGGCTCTTTCCTTCAGGTTTACACATGCTCACGTCCCTCAGAGATTCTGCTTGTCAAGCTACGTCCTATGTGCTCTGGCCAAATCGCTCACTTGACATATGGGAGGGTGGGTCTATGGCCCTTCTACTGCCATCACTTCCACCCATTCTACCCGTTGTATCAAAGATGCACTCCAAGAGATTATCAATATTAACACTGGAGAGGCTAGTGTATCTTGCAGGTACCAGGTTCACAATTAAGGAAGGTCAGGGCCTGGACGCAGCTGGAAGAGCAGGATCTCTGGAGCAATGTGATAGTCACTGACGGCTGTCTGGAACTACCTTTCTGTTCACGGATGCAGAGGTTTATGTGCACAAACTGTGATGGACTTCTAGTCATACCTTGACAGATTTCAGTTTTGAAGAGCTTCAGGTCATTTAACCACTCTACTGTGAACCTGAATTCTTAGTCAATTTCATACCTTAACTTCATGAAATTTTAGCACTTGAAGGGAAAGTAGAAACTTGAGTCTATCCAAATCTCATTTTATATATGGCTGGTGGGGGGAGGGGGACTCCCTCACCCTTTCACTGACATAGTTTCTTTCCATTCACTCTTGTGTCAAAGCGATAATCTAAGAGATTATCAATATTAATAAGAGGGTGGCTAGTTGGATTTTTAGGTACCAGTTTCCTACATTAAAGGTAATGTTCAGGCCAGCCGTTCATGGTGGTTAAGGGTCAATGGCCTGGTGTATGTCCTGGGTCTTGAAAAACACACTGGGTGTGGACCAAAATCCCCAAAGGATAATGGAGAAGGAATTGCAGTGTGGCCCTCTCCCCTAGAGGGCAGTTTCTCACTTTCCTTCTCTCTCTTTCTCTCCCCCTCCCCCTCTCTTCAGCAAGTGCACACAACCTAGAGCAAAACTAAAAAGAAGAGGAGGAGGAAAAAGAGAAAGAGGAGAAGGAGGTGAAGTTCTGGGCAGTGCATTTTCCATCAGCAAACACACAGGTAATTTCAAACCATTCTCAGCTTATTATCTAGGAATTGCAGTATGTGCTAATTTTGGTCAGATAAAATATAGGATAGTATACTTTTCTTTCTGAAACCCCAAATAAGAGCAAAACCACCTACCTGTAAAATACTACTGCAAAACTCTTAGCTATTATTGCCTTTTAAGACCTGATAATTCATAATTATTAAAGGATACTTCCAAATTTCTCTATACTTAAAATCAACACATATGAAATACACTTGTACTCTCTCGAATTCTGAGTCTCTTTCCTGTGCCAGGCATTGCTGATACGTAAGAATACAAGGCCAAATGTCACTTTGTTCTAGTGAAGGTGAGGACAATTAAATAAACAGTTACAAAGCAGACCTCCATATGCCCTCAGAAAGAACTTACAAGGAGCTCTGGCATGGACATAGCAAGAATGTGTAGGCTAAAAAGAATCAGAGGTTTCCAAAAGAACCGATGTATAAATTGAGACCTGAAGAACTATCAGGAGTTTGATGTGAGGGCGTTGGTGCAGAAACTACCAAGAAAGCGCACGTATACAGATCTGGGAATGAGATAGAACTTGGCCCATTCCAGAAATGGAAGAAAAGTCAACACGGCTATAGTTTAATTGGGCAGAGGAGGTAAGTGCCAGCCAGGTAACTGACTATAGAGGTAACCAAGAGGCCAAAAAAAAAAAAAAAAAAAAAAAAAAAAAAAAGTTTGTTATAAAGACACGCAAAGGCTTTTATAATAAAATGGACAAGCTTGGGCTTAATTCTAAGAGCAATAGGAAGCTGTTGAAGAGGTTTCAAATAAGAGTGGTAAAAGATAAAATCTGTCTCAATCACCTCTTAAATAAATGGTTAAATCAGAAGAGTACTTCTGAATTATGGGAATCCAAAAACAGTACCAAATTACAAAGAGGTAATGTTCTATAGTATGAAATGTAAGAGGGTTTTTAAATAAGCATTTTTGCTTTCAAAACACTGGAGGGGACCCTTAACCTCATCAAATGGAAGCCCTTGACAATGGTCTCTTATTTCAAATGAGCACAACTCAGGAATTATCTATCTCTTAAGCTTACGATAGAAATGGTAATACATGTCAGAAAAAAAAAAAATACAAAGACAGAATTTGACTCAGTATTTCACACGGGACCAGAAATATAAAGTTTCAACCATGTTCAATATCATAAGGTAATTGAAGAATTACAGCAATGATAGGGATGTTAAAATTTATTTAAGTCTAGGCCAGCAGATGGCATGGAGCGTAAGGTGCTGGATCCCACATGACTGACTGTGTGGTTTTGAGTCCAGTACCTGGAAGCTAGAGCGTCAATCTGGGCGCATGCGCATGAGTGCCCAAAATCTTGAGAATGGAGAAGAAGGGATTGTCTTTCTCTAGAGAGCACATAGGCCCTATAACAAGAAAAAAAAAAATTCATTTAATTCCAAAACCTTCATATTATATATTAAGACAGTATACAGAGTATGTCATTGCAAGATAATCAGAAATGTGCCATTATTTAAGACCTGGGTATTTTTTGAAAGATTTCAGACTATGGTATCTAAATTATATTACGATGAAAAAACTAGTATTCTAATCCAGATATTTGATGACCAAAACTGTTTTTAAGCCTCCAAAGTGGTTCTAAATATCCCCCTTGCCCCTGAGCCCGCCTTTTAGGATTCACCTGTTTCACCCCTACTTCCCAAATTGTACCAGACTGGGGGTTCCGTTTTGAGCTCTCCCTCCCTCAGATCGTTCACAGTGGGGAGTCAGCTTGCATGTCATGAGCAGCCCTACTGAGAGGCCCATGTGAAAAAGAACTGAAACCTCCCAGCAAACACCAGTGAAAAACTAAGGCCTACCTGTTGGCCATGTGAATGAACCTGGAAGCAGATTCTCCAGGCCTAGCTGAGTTATGAGAAAACAGTAGTCCTAACTAATGGCTGGGAAGGATCTCATGAGTTAGAAGCAACCATCTAGTTACTCCTGACTCAAAGAAACTACGTGAAGTAACAAATGTTTATTGTGTTTTTGTTTGGTTGGTTTTGGAGAGATTTTTGCTATAGGGCATGTGTGCTTGCTAGAGAGACAGAAAGCAAGAAATCACCTTCCAGGGAGGATGGCCACTCTATCCCTTCTCCAGCCTTCTCTTGGGATTTTGGGCATGCATACACATGCACCTGCAGTGACTTTCAGGCTACTGGATCTGGGACTCGAACCTCAGTCAGCCACATGGAAGTCCATCACCTTAACCACCATCCACCTTCTGGTCCCAATGTTTATTTTTAATAGAGGTTTTTGCTTTATGATGCATGTGCTCACTGGAGAGAGGGAGAGACAGAGACAGTGACTGGAAGTGAGAAATCCCCCCCCCCCCGAGGGGGGATGGCCATGCCACAACCCCTTCTCCTCCATTATTTTCCTAGGATCTTGGGCATGCACACACATGTGCCTGCCATGATTTTCAAGCCACCAGGTCCACGACTCCAACTGCAGTCAGCCATGGGCCAAGTGGGAGTCCAGTGAGGTAACCATGACACCACCTGCTGGCCCTCAAGGTTTATTGTTTTAAAGCACTACATCTAGGGATAATTCGTCATATGGTAAAACATAATAATTATGAAACATGGTTAGTATATTCTTAAGAAACTTACACTATTCTTTTCTTAATTTCCAAATAATAATTCCTTTCTAAACAATAAAATATACCTTGACTTATAAATACTACCACTGGTGTTTGTTCATCTTTCAAAAGAGGTGATTAAATGATTTACACAATGGTGTAATCAGTGGTGTGTAAGTCACTGATTTTAATTTAACCTGAGTTCCTAGCAACCAGACAAAGTTAAAACTGAAATCTGTTTGCAAATAGTAACTGTTCATGACCACACGTCCTCATTTCAATTAAAAAAAAAGCAACTCATTAGATACAAATTGGAATTTAAACGAAAACTATCACTTTCTTCTTAGTTCTGAGCATGTCCACCAAGAACCTACCCGGTGATGATGTCGATGTAGAAAATCACTCTTCTGATTAAATGAAACCTCCCCAGTTTTATCCTTGGAAGAGAAACCTCCAAGTAAGGAGGAACAGAGTTGAAGTCGCCCCGACCCCCACCTCCTCAGTTTCATCTTCCCTTTATTTTCTCAATTCAATAATTCATTCACCATATCAAAAGATATTTATTGATGCCTTTCTACACAAGAGACATAAGGATATAATAATGAACTAGATAGACCAAACTCCACCTTCAGGTACCTTTTTACTGAGAGTGGAGAAATGAAATCAATCAACTGCGCTGTAATGGCAATTATTGGGGAAGAAGTGGAGCTGCGGTGGAAGCACGGGGCAGGTCTCTGTTCCATTCTGGTGGAGAGGACTTTGGGGAGTAGACTGGGACATGGGAAACTGTTAAAAAAGCTTTTTTCGTAATGGATATCTAAGCTGTCAGAAGATGATTTCAGGCAAAAAGAACTCCCTGTTTAGAGCCCTGAAGGTAAATGAATTACATTTAAAGACAGAAGTTCAACTTGGCTCTGGCATAGAGAAAGCAGGCAGATCTGGTTGAGCACCCCAAGGGATCGTACCCCAACAATGAGCATACATACCCCAACAAAGAGCACACGTCCTCACAGTGGGTTCCCTTTGGACAGAATTGACACAGGTGAGAATTAAAACTAACACATCATTAGAATGGCCCTTTGCACTCTGCCTTGAGAATACTTATTTCTATTTCAGGTCCAGAAAGCTAGTTTGGCAAGGATTATGTATGTAGTGGCAAGAATTCTAGGTTAGAAAAATCTGCTTTGAATCCCAGCTTGAGAACAGCCGCTTCAGAATATGTAAAGGTTAAATTAAATAACAAATGTGAAGGGCCAGCCCCAGAGCACAGTGGTTAAGGGGGCCAGATTCCACATCGCTGACTGTGGTTCAAACCCCAGTCCTGGTGGCTTCAAAAACACCCTGGGCGTGAGCATGCATGTCCCCAAATCCCAACATGATGGTTAAATGGTGGCAAAGGGATTGTGGGGTTACCATGCCCCACTAGGGGTGCTTTCTCCATTTCTTAGGCCTTCTGTCAATTAAAAAAAAAAAAAAGGATGGAGAAATGGAGAAGCGATTGTAGCATGACCACATCCCACTGGGGGATGCTTTCTCCCTCTCTCTGATGCACATACATGCTTGTGACAAAAAAAGATGTAAAGCATTTTACACATACTTGGTCCTGAAAAATATTCTCTTCCCTTCCAGTTACCTTGATGCTGAGCTCCCTGCTGGCCTCCAAGCTGAAGGCAACTGTGTCATCATCCACCACAAGTGACCTCATAACTTGGCAGAGGACAGTTCTCTGGGCCACCCCCTCTGTCCCTCTCATTCGGGTCTCGTCTCTTCCTCAGTGAACATTACCCTCGGTTAGACAAGGCAGAAGTATCTGTTTAACAATCCCTGGTATACAGTAATAACTGTAGCATTCATAAAATAGGAATTATACTCATACACTATCCATCACACTATCTATAGTTTATATTTGCATATATACCTGACCTCATTCATTGCTTTTGATAATATTTTGAGGTAGGAAGGGCATATTTTAATCACTATGCAGCAGATAAGAGCTGTAAGTTTAGAGAGGTTAAGTAGTTTGCCTGATCTAAGATTTGAGTACAGCTCCTCATTTTCTAAACAGTACGCTCAACTCTGCAAAGGCTGCCTTCCAGGAAGTGTTTCAATAATCATGTTTTTGGTTTTTTTTAAGAGATATTTGCTATAGGGCAAAGACAGAAAAAGGCAGAGCCAAAAAGTGAGAAATCACTCCCTGAGGAGTTGGCCACACTGCAATTCCTTCTCCTCGTTTCCTCTCAGGATTTTGGGCGTGCAGGTACACATGCCCAGCGTATTTTAAGCCCTTGGGTCCAGGACTCGAACCACAGACAACTATGTGAGAGTCCAGCAATGTAACCATTACGCCACCTACTGCTCCCAAATAATCATGTATTTTAAGATGTGCTTTAATAAAAATAATAACAATAAAAATCTGTCTCTGGCCGTGAAAATGAAAGTACAAAATGGTTGAGTTACTCAGGTGGACTTCATTGCTGATTCAAATGGAATTATTCCCTCATATGATCAGAGTGAGATCCCTTGTGTAAGTGGCCCACTCCGAGCCAGTTCTCTGTCTACACTGCAAAGGAGTCCACCTCACTTCTGAACTGCTCTGGTTGGATCCATAAATGAGCACATTCCTGCCTCCCAAAGTTGCCTAAGTCCTCTTCCCCTGCACAACCCCGAGCCCTTTCTCGGAGTCTCTCCCAGGCTGAGGCACCGAATACCTGGATGAAAATCACTGTGGTACTTATTAAGAGATTCATTCCTGTTTCCTAACACTGATCTCAATCGTGACCTAGGAATGAGGTAATGGCTTTTCAGCATCTTGATGCCCAGCAAGTTCATACTTTGTCAGTTACATATTCCAGGTGGCTTTCATCGAAAAGTGGCCTTTAGTCAAGTTTCTATCCTCTTATACTTAAAACAACTGGAGTTTAAAGAAAGTGGCTGATAAAAGTGCTGAGTCAGACAGTGATTTGCATTCACCTGATACCCCCTCTTCCGAGTATACGATAAAGTGGGCTTTTATGCAATACCACATACGATTATTCTGCCAGCCAAGAATATAACTCTAATCCAGTGTACATTTCTGGAACCATGTTCCTCAATTACTCACTAATATATCACTTCCAGTATCTTACAGAAATTCTGAAATTATGGCGTCTAGAATTGCCCAGTATGCTAGCTACTGTAACCCAAACAATGAATAACATGAAGTTTGATACTATTCTTTAACTATCGTGATGATTCAAATCCTCCATTTCATTATAAAACTTTACATCTCCAGGTTTTACTTGTTCGAAAATAAAAAAATCTTGAGATGTGAGGCAATATTAGCAAGAAGGATCAACTTTCCCCATCCTAAAACTTGGGTTAAAAATCTTATTCTGTCATACTTAAATCAGGCCGTTTAGGAAGTGATACATTGATAATGTAATTACAGACACTCTGCTTGTGACTGACATCTTTATTGGGAGATGTAAACACGAAAACTGTTTCCTCCGGATGGGGCATTTGGGTAAGCATTTGCCTACATCCTTTCCTGTATCATTTAGGTCTCACAAGCAGAAAAGGTGTTTGAAAAATAGAAATCAAGGAACCTCCATTAAGTGGTAAAAACCAGATCGGAGGGAGGCAGTCAGGGCGAAGTATTGTTTTAAAAACCCCAAATCCTTAGTCCTCCGAGTAGAAACTTAACAGCCCATGAACTAGGTTGGTATTGCTTATTGGCATAAGACGATTGGCTTTCTTCTAATCAGCTCAAGAGAAAAGGAAATAATGGCTTTCCTAGTGCGCTCCTCTAGCCCACGGGTATTTGCATATCTCACCTGGGCCTTTCGGTTACAAATCCACCTCCTTAAGGAGCCGTGTGAAAAAGCAAGAGCAATCAATAAGAAAAAAAAAATCCTCCCAGCTATAAATCAGCCACGTGGAGCTAGCTGCTGCTGCGGCAGCGGTAGCCCTGACTTCCTGGTTTGCTTCCTGCCAGCCTTTCCGCGGGGGGCTCAGGACCGTGGGTGTAAGGAAAAGAGGTGTAGCCGAGAGTCGCGCCAGGACAGCGGGAGGGGGCGGCGCGCCGGGGCATCCTGGAGGGCAAAGGCGTAAAGGACAGAGTTACGGCTCATAATTGCAATAAAAGTTAGGGAATCTGGACGCTTTCGGAGCTAAGCTGGAGGGCAAAAGCTAAGGACTAGACCTGGGGAAAGTGCAAGTTAGTTGCAAGGAAACAGGGGACTGCAAAGGAGGGTCCCGAGGAAGACGTAGGGAGAAGGGGGCTCAGAATCTGCGGGGGGGGGGGGGGGCAGGTAGAAAGAAAGGCTTGGGAGAGCGGGGCTCGCGGGTCAGTGGGAGCTCTGCGGAGGCCGCTGGAAGGGAGGGGACGGGGCGGTGGAGCGCGGTTCGAGCCCGCGGGCTGCAGGGAGGGGGTGGAGGGAAGAGCCGGAGGGAAGGTAGAGGCGAGGGGAGTTCCGGATCTGGAGCTGGAAAGGGCAGGCAGCGGAGAGGGCGGCAGCCGAAGCGTTAGGGGTGGGGGGAAGAGGAGGAGGAGAGCCGGAGGAGGGGGAAGGAGGGAGGGGAGAGCTGTGGCGGCGGCTGCGCCGGGCTGTGTGTCTCTCGCCGCCGGAGGAAGATGAGGCTGAAGATTGGGTTCATCTTACGCAGTTTGCTGGTGGTGGGAAGCTTCCTGGGGTTACTGGTCCTCTGGTCTTCCCTCTCCCCGCGGCAGGACGACCCGAGCCCGCTGAGCAGGATGAGGGTGAGTGACCCGCCCGGCCCCCTCCGGCGGCGGCGACCTGCAACTTGTTTTGTTTGCGCGCGCGTGTGGCGGGAGCGGGGGCCACGGGGTCGCGGCGCGGCGTTGGCACAGCGGCTCCGCAGGTGGTGCTGGCGCAGCGCGGGCCGATCCGGGCGCCCAGCCCCGCGCCCCGGTCCCCCGGCCGCCGCCGGCCCGCCCCCTCGCCGCCCCTTCCTCCGGCGCTTCTCCGCCCGGAGCTGCGCCGCTGACACCCAGGCTGCGGCGGCGGCTCGGGAGGCCGCTGTCCCCGCCGGGATTGCCGGGCGGAGCGGGCGGAGCGCGGGTCCGCGGCCATCCGGCGCCCGACTGCGCGGTGCCGGGACCGCCGCGGTCGCGGCCGGGGGACGCGGGGTTGGTTCAGGCTGCGGCCTGTGGCGCGTGCAGGCCTGGCTGGAGCGAGATGCCGCCGCCGCCGCCGCCCCTGCAGGTCCGGTGGAGCAGGCCCCTCGGTCCAGCACCCGCTCCCGCTGCCGCCTGCTGGGGGGTGCCGGCAGCCCGGGGCTCCCCCCAGCCCGCCTGCCCGCCCGCCCGGGAGTGGGAGGGCGATGGCGCCCCGCCTCCGGCTCTTACGGAGAGCGCCGCCTCCCCCTCAACTCCGGTGGCCGGGAGACGGGGGGAGACTTGCAGCGGAGGCCTCGCCGGGGTCCGGCCGTTCGCTCGCTTCCCCGGCCGCGGGAGGGGCGGTTGGCTGCGGATGGCGGAGGGCTGTCCCCGCCGCCCGGGTTGAGTCACTTTCCCCTGGCGCCTGGGGAAGCCCCTTCTCCGCGGCGCTCGGGCGCTGTCCGGGGACGAGGACGGTTCCTGCTCCTGGCTGCGGCAGGGCTGCTCCGGCCGGAAAACTAACTTGTGCCGGCGCCCGGCCGCCCCGCGCTGCCTGCCGGCTCGCTCAGGCCGACGCCGAGGGCGCGGTGGAGCGCGGCTCCCGGCGGCTCCGCTGGGACGCATCTGTCTGCCGCCCGAAGCGCGAGGGTTAGCCGTGACACTCCTGGCTTTGCTGGCTCAGTCAGGCGCCTCGGAGCAGTAGTTACCGCCAGCCGCGCCGCGCGAGAAGGGGCCGCGGCGACTGCGGCTCGGCTGACCCAGCAGTTGGCGGCGCCCCCAGACTTCCCGCTTCCCCCAGGCCCAACCGTTGCACGCCCCCCGCCCGATCCCGGGCAAACCCTCCCTCCCCCCCCCCCCCCCCCCCCCCCGGGCCAGCTGCTCGTGGGGGTGGGAGGGGCCCCATAGGGGGGTTCAGAGCCACCCAGGGCCGAGGGGCGGTAGGAGGAGTCGTTGCCATCGTAAAGTGCCTTCTGCAAATAAGATCAGCCTCGCATTTATGTGCTCTTTATTAACTTTACTCCCAGAAAGTTAGCCTCAGAAAGTTGGCTAAGAAGGCTCCTGAGTCCATTCGAGAATAAGGATCTTAGGAGGAGGCCCCCTCAGCAGTTCTTCCTGTAACATGACTTCATCTGTACATTTTAGCATCTGAAGTGTTTACTGCCGCGGGGTTCTTTTGTTAATATCTATTGTACCATCCGGGGTATCTCAATTGTTGATAGTAAAAGGTCTCATACTTTCCTTTTCAGCGTTTGTGATTTTAAGCTTCTCAGCTCTCAGAGTGATGGTGACCTTTTTAAGATTTTGTTCTCAGAATGGTGTATTGACAGAGGATAACTGGATATTGCAGTTGTCTGAGAATATTAGTTGTAAATCATCACATGGCCTTTAACATAGCGCCAGAAATGGTCAACTCCCATTTTCTGGTAGAGAAATTGAGTGAAAAACTGACAAAACTGCCTTTGTTCAGGCTGTCCTGCTGTGTGTCTGTCCTTTAATGTAGTGGTGGAACACCAGCCCCACTTCCCAGCTCTTTTGTTTTACTAATAATATTATAAACTAAGTCATAATGCCCATTTACTAACTATTACTAACTGCATTTTTGCTCCAATTTATTTGATAAAGTTTGTCAGTGGATCTAGTGTAATTTCTGTCATTTGCAAAGTTTTTTTTTTTTTTCTTAAGAGAGATCTTGCTATAGCATGCAAGTGTGCACCAGAGAGACAGAGAAAGACAGAGAGACAGAAAGCCAGAAATTCCCTCCTAGGGGGATAGCCATGCCAGAATCCTTTTTCCTCCATTCTCTTCTTGGGATTTTGGGCATGCATACAAACGTGAGTTTTAAGCTGCCAGGTCCGGGACTTGAACTGCTGTTGACTGTGTGGGAGTCCAGAGATGTAACCATTATGCCATCTGCTGGTCTCTAGATTTTTTTTTTTTTCAGACTATCCATCTTTATTAAAGATACCTTTCATAAACAATCATGGTATTTCAGGCAGGACATGGACAGACAGTCCTTAACAGTATATGACAACTTTCAAACTCCCTTCTTCAATAGACTACCAAAATCAGAAGGTCATTATAAAACCCAGTGAAGTCTTCTTCGATGCTCTGAACAAGGAGAGTTTAGAGTGAGGGTTGACATTTCACATTTAGTATGTTGTTTAACAACTTTTCACAAGCTGACCCTGACTTTCCGGAAACGAAAACAGCAGAATTATCAACCTGAAGATCCAGCAGTATAAAAAAGGAACTGCTGCTCTTTTGAAAGATGCCATTTTAATGTCATTGGAAAGTCCAGATTGCCTGACATCCTGGTAGCCAGTTTTTTGTGGTCAGATTCTCACAGGTGTCTGGTGTAAGGGAGCTGACTCTATGCTGAAGGCAGAAAGGGAGAGGACATAAAAACAGATGTTAAGGGAACCAGCAGTTAGCGTAATGGCTATGTCGCTGGACTCCCACGTAGTTGACTTCGGTTTGCGTCCCAGACCCGGTGGCTTAAAACTCATGCCGGGCACGTGTGCGTGCGTGCCCAAGTTCCCAAGAGGAGAATGGAGGAGAAGGGATTGCGGCGTGACTATCCTCCCTGGGGGGTGATTTCTCGCTTTCTGTCTCTATGTCTCTCTCTGTCTGTCTGGCGAGTGCACGCGCCCTATAGCAAAAAACCTCTCCCCCCCAAAAAAAAAAAAAAAAATACAGACGTTAAGTTTTCCACACTAAGAGGCATCTGTGCCAAGGTGGCTGTGTATGTCAGTATCAGGGAATCTCTCCTCTTGGCAGCCAAGAAGAGGTCTCCCAAAACTAGAAGGGAAAGATGTCCAAATCAATCTAGCTTCAGAGACATTCTATTAGTGACAAATGCCCCTTCCGCAATGTTCTGTGTACTAACAACATAGCTTTAAAAAAAAGAAAAAAAGGTAAAACAAAATCCTGCATTTTTATACAACTTGATAAAAGTGTTTCAAACTGTGCAGTCACTAGAAATACACAGTTATCACAAATGCACACCCTTCACTGGCATCTCCAGCACCTTCAGCTGTCTGTGGCTGGTCTGTTTAGGCACCTCCATTTTCCGCAGGGTTATACACATCCTTGCCAGCATCAGCTTTTCCTTTCCCTTCTTTGCAGGGGCCTTTTGAGGCTTGGGCTCTGGCTTTGGAGGAGCCAGTTTTGCAGACAACCTTGCAGATCTCCTCTGTGGTTCGTCCTTCACTTTGGCTTTATCTCCTTTAGCATTCCCTGCAACCTTCCCCTTGGGCATGGGGGCAACCACGGCGGGACACAGGTGCTGGACCTGGGGATGCAGTGGCAAACAGGTTTTGGTTGAACCGGAGTTGCTCTTGCCTCTTCTTCACATTGCTCCTGGTCCTTGATTTTTAACATCAACAAGATTAACATTAAAAAGACTTAGGTGAGCCTCCTCCCTGGCCTGGTGGTTAAGACAGTTGGATCCCATATGGCAGACCTCTTCAGCCTCCTGGCAGTTGGGGTCCCAGACTGGTCGGTCACTTGAGCAACACTCTGGCACACCTGTGCATTGTACCTAAAATCCTGAAAGGAGGGAGAGATGAAGGTCAAGGAATTGCCACGTGAACATGACCCATGGGAGGGTGTGTTCTCTCTCTCTCTCTCTCTCTCTCTCTCTCTGCCCAGTACAGGCACCCTCTAACACACACAGAAAAATAGCTATAACAAAAAAAATCAAAACAAAACTGAACAAAAACCTAGGTATCCAAAGAGCAAAAACACTTCTATCAGCTTTCCAGGCAAATAGCAATGAAACAACTATGGTGTAGCTTTAAATCACAAAAGCACAAATAAGGGCCTGTGGCCTCCCTTAACTGAAAGATAACCTGAGTCAGATGCAGCACTAGCGCACAGATCCCTGGCCCGAGTCTCCTCCCTTTGATGGTTCCTTTACTTTGCACAGGATTGCAGACACTCCCATCCCGTGTAACACACCACTTCTCTTCAGTGCTGATCCACACATGGACTTATTGGATCGCTTTAGTTGGCCCGGGTAGGCCAGAACCATCCAGCTTACCAAATACAGGTTCTGCCTCTACTCTGGCAAGCCTGAGCTTGTGCCTCCATCTACCTGTGCCACTTTTGTCAATATTCCAGATACTAAAGTCTTACACCTGGCCCTTCTTTACCTGGACTATTTCTTGGCTTTAGATCTGCTCACCTGTGGAGTCAAGACAAGAGAAACATGTTTCTTATCTCCCTTTGCTATGAAAAATGACCATACTGTTCTAATTGTATTCTGTTGTGTGATTTTTCCCCATTGATTTAGTCAAACATTATTATGTGTTGGCTGTGGCCCAGGCACAGTGCTAGCTGTTAAGGAAACACTCTTTGCCATTATTCTTCTGGATCTCATAGTCTAGTGAGAAAAGCATGCATGGGACCAGCAGTTGACGTAATGGCTATGTCGCTGGACTCCCATGTAGTCGACTGTGGGACCAGTGGCTTAAACTCACGCAGGGTGCATGTGCGTGCATGCCTAAGAACCCAAGAGGAGAATGGAGCAGAAGGGATTGTGGCATGGCCATCCCCCCGGCGGGTGATTTCTCTCTTTCTATTTCTCTGTCTCTCTCTGTCTTTCTGGCAAGCGCACGCACCCTATAGCAAAAACCTCTCCAAAAAAAAAAGAAAAGCATGCATTAACCCAGACTCTACAAGCATCTACATGAAAATTAAGCTACGTGCTATGAAGAAACCCATGGGGTGGGGGTGGGGGGGGCAAGGTAGTGGAAGAGGTTGGTCATAAAAGCCTCACTTGAAGAAATGACTTTTGAGTTCAGATCTGAACATCTGCAGGAGAGTAGTTGTGTTGCTTTGGGAGTGAGAGAGGGTATGTCTGAGAGGAAGCAGTACGTGTAAAGGTCCTGTGGCAGCAGGTTGTGGGGGTGATGTGAAAACTGGAAGGTTAACATAGGTGACACATGGAGAATTAGAAGAGAGGTGAGACGATGCTGTGAATGTTAAGTGTGGGCCTTGTAGACTAAGCTAGAGATTAGGTCTGGAGATCAAAGTGAAGACATTGGTGGAGTTTAAGTACATGAGAGAGACATGATTAGATTTGTGTGTTTGAAGAGATCACTCTGGCTACTTGCCGGGAAGCGTGCATTGGTCTGTAGAGCAACTGGTGGGGGTCCTATTGGAGGATAATACTTCAGGTGGAACGTGATGTTACTTGAATCAGCAGGGTGGTAGTAAGAGATGGAGAAAAGTGAATTGATTCAACAGCTGTTAAAGATGTAAAAGAATAAGAATTTAGTGAGTGGGCGTGGGAGTGAAGGTGCCAGGAGGCCTAGGATGATAGATTATTTGTTACTTTGTGGAAAATTCTGCAGATAAAATTTATACATTATTACATTGTATTTTATAGTTACAAGAAGACCTATTAGACTTTATCCTTTGAAGTTGTTTTTTGTTGTTGTTGTTTGTTGGTTTTTGTTTTTTCTTGTTTGTTTGTTATTTTTTGTTTTTGTTTTTTTCCCATAGTGAACATGTGCTTGCTGGAGAGAGACAGAGAGAAAGTGAGAAATCATTCCCGAGGGGGGATGGACATGCCACGATACTATCCCTTCTCCTCCATTTTCTTCTTGGGATTTGGGGCATGCACGCACACATGCCTGGCATGATTTTCAAGCTACTGGTCCAAACCTTGAGCCATGATCAGTCTTGTGCGAGTCTAGCACCTTAACCACCATGTCCCCTGCTGGTCCCTATCCTTTGGGTATTTTAAGATCAGCATTTCTTAAGACCACCTGTTTAGACTTGCAAAGTACAAAATAAATAAATAAATAAAATGCCTTTGATTAAATAAATTATAGTATATCTCAGGCCGGCACCATTTATCCCAGGTTTTAGCCCTGAGCGAGTGCTACAAGTTGAATTATAACTCTGAAAATAGAAGTTTGTAATGGAAATGTTGACAGATCTTCAACGCCAGTGGTTCTATTAAGACATACAGTCCTAGAGAGAAGCTGCACAGGAACTGACGATTCTCTGTGTACACAAGTGCTGTCCAAGCCCTTAATCCCCCAAGTGCTCAAGGCCTCCTTGATAGGACGAATGGCCCAGGGGGGTTATGTGATAAGGAAGCTGATGCATTGGAAGGGAATATTGCTTAAATGAGGATTAGTGGCTGAACTGATTTTCCTGTGAAAATTAAGTCCTGCCTAAGAAGCCATTTTGTCTCCGTGATGATCCATTGTAACCTGACAGTCTGCCCTTGAGCTTGAGAGTTTATTTCTAAGGCGAGCTCCATTTATACGTTCAGAAATGGAACCATACCTTAGCAAAAGGGTTACGCCGGAAGTGGTCTCTCTTCTCAGTTGCCTCTGGATTAGTTTTCGTTTCCTTTTCTGGTCCCAACCTCCCACAACTCCCACACTAATAAAAATTTAAGGAAAAAAAAAAAGAAATCCCACCTCACCAAATCTAAGAAATCTAGCGATTACAGAACTCCTGAAATGGATGCAAACTTTTGTATGAGTATGCATTTTTCTTTTTGAGAGGTTTTCGCTATAGGGCGTGTGCGCTCGCCAGCCAGACAGAGAGAGACATAGAGACAGAAAGCGAGAAATCACCCCCCAGGGGGGATGGCCACGCCGCAATCCCTTCTCCTCCATTCTCCTCTCGGGATCTTGGGCACGCACGCACACGCGCCCGGCATGAATTTTAAGCCACCGGGTGGGTCCGGGACGCGAACCGCGGTCAACTACGTGGGAGTCCAGCGACATAGCCATTACGCTAACTGCTGGTTCCCATGAGTATGCATTTTTTCCCTCTGGGTTTAGAATAAAAAACCTTAACGTTTCTTAAAGGTTCCTGTAAACCAAATATGGCTTCAAAGCACTGACTATGTGCTATTTGGGGGTAGGTTCATGTTTCCCACTCATCAGTGTCTCCCTTGGTGCTGAGTTAACATAAGGCACATACTAATTTTTTGTCAAATAAAATAAGGAACATCCGTGTATGTCTCCATCATAGGACTGGACCCTCTGGAAGTGTGTGGGGGAATTTCTAAGAATTGCTGTATCTGTCCACTCGGTGGGAGTTTCTCATCGTGTTCTGAGTAAGGTCAGCCGTCAGCCCTGCTACCACTTGCTTCTACCCTTCCCCCAGCCACAGTCCACCAGCCCCTGACAGAAAATGCAGAGAATGCCTGAGGTAAAGGGCTCTGCTCCCAAGGGCTCACATTCTAGTTGGGAAACAGAAACTTCTTCCTTAACCCAGTATAAGGAAATAATGAGAGCAATCATGAGGGTGTGTTTCGCTAATAGTCAAACCAGCAGGCGGAAAAGATTTAAAGCAGCCATTGGGAGAGTGCACAACTCTTAGGGAGAATGAATGAAAACTGTTGAGCAGCAGTTAAACTCAGATCACTATTTGGTAACAGGCTGCCTTCATGGAATGGGAAATAAGAGGTGGGGTACAATTTGAGATTCATTAG
This sequence comes from Tupaia tana, assembly GCA_026018925.1. NCBI lineage: Eukaryota > Metazoa > Chordata > Mammalia > Scandentia > Tupaiidae > Tupaia > Tupaia tana. Next base: position 166,658,238 of record JAKSZU010000002.1, on the reverse strand, counting down.
ATCAGCCTATAGTAAATTGGAGAAAGAGGGAGAGAGAAGATAATGGGTCATAAAAAGCACAATTCTGAGCTTGAGCCATTTATAAGCAGAATAGTTTGTAAACTCTTAACATCAGAGTGAAAACAAAAATTGGTCAGCAAGATTTGGGTAGCTATTGAATGCAGTGATTCAATAGGAAAATGACTTGATTATTCAACTTTATGTGCAAGATAATTGTCTTTGTTCATATTTAGAATTCTAATAAACATTTCTGAAGAATGAATGTACAATCTGACAGGAAAGAAGTGACTTAATTAAAGATGTAAAATTTCTAGAATATAATGGACAAAAGTTAAAGGAATAATTATTTCAGTTTCGTGTAGGGTGGAAGAGTGAGATGGTAAAATATAAGAATTGGGAGATATAAGCAAATATCCCCCCCCTTTTTTTTTTCAAATTTTCCTATAGGGCACGTGAGCTCACCAGAGAGAGACACAGAAAGGGGGAAAATGAGAAATCATCTCCAGGGTGGATGGCCACACTGCAATCCATTCTCCTCTTGGGATTTGGGTACACATGCACATGCACTTCACATGATTTTCACGCTGTTAGGTCTGGGCCTCAAACTGTGAAGTCGCCCCTTTAGGATCCACCTGCCTCAATCTCCATGCCACCTGCTGGTCCACTAATATTTCAAAGAATTATTGAGACCTTACTAAGTGCCACCCATTGCTCTGCAGTTAAGAGGTACCTACAGTGGGGAGGACAAACATTTTGATGTATGAAAGATGTTACTTTAATAGTAGGTGCTCTGACAAAACTACTTCCTTTTGCTATATAGTCAGGCCTTTTGTTGCTCTAACCCTCACCCTTATACTTACTCACAATACTGTGTGAAGGGCTTTCTTCCTGTGAGGCCCTGGGCTGGGTGCTAGAGACACAAAGATGCCTGGGATGCAGACTCTGACCTCTTACGTGAGATAAGCTGTGTACGTATTTCACAGTCATATAAAAGAAGTTCTCACCGAACCATAGGAGGTGGGTTTTCAGAGGAGGGAAGAAATAGAAAGAGTAGGGCATTTGGTGAGATCTGGAATGTCAGTGAGATTTGGCCAGGTAGAGATGCTGGGAAGAACATTTTAGACTAAAGCAATATGGTGAGACCAGAACAAAGTTTACTTTTACTGGCAAAAAGTGGCGAAACTTAAGATAAAAAGTAAGCTTGGGTCACGTTTTCTAGAAATTAAATGGTAAGCTAAAGCATGAGTTAGGGTTTTATTAATCCAGCAGTTAGGAAAGCTTTTCAGAGGCTTTTGAAATAGCAGTAGAATTGAGGGAGTGGCAGTGTTGACTCACTGACTCTCAATCCAGTCATTTATGCAATGCCCTCCATTGTTGTAGGCACTGGAGATACTAGAGAGAGTAAATAATAACAGCAGTAATGGCAGGCATGTATAGAATCCTTACCTGGAGCCAGGTAAATATTCTATATGTATTATTATTTAATATATATTTAATTACAAATAATAATACATATAGAATATATATATATAATACATATAGGTTATATATTAGATATACAATATACATAATACATATTCTATGTATACACACGCACATATTCTTTATGTTTAATTACAACAACCTGTAATGCAAGAGTGAGCTAATCTCCACTTTATAGATGAGGCCACTGAGGCACAGAGAGGTGAATTCTTTGTCCAGGTCATTCCCTTAGGAATTGGTAGAGCCAGGACTCAATCTCAGGTGTTCTAACTTCAGGCCATGCTTTCTGACCCTACAGTACAGATTTTAGCAACATAAACAAGTCACATGGACTACATTGAAAGGGAGATACATAGACAATAAGATAATTTCAGATAAACACTGTGAAGACAATCTAGGATAACGTGAAAGAGAATGGGGCAGAGGGAAGGTGATGACCTGAGTGGGGACCTTGAGAATGAGTAGACTCCTGTCATGCAAATCCCAGAGAAAAGCATTCCAGGCAGAGGGAACGGGATGCGGGATGAGCAAAGTCCCTGAGAATGGAATGATGCTGGAGTGTTTGAGAAACATTTAAAAAGCCAGTATGACTGAAGCGTGGTGAGTTTGGAGGGAGTGCAGTAACCCATGACCTTGAAGACAGAGCTAGGAGTGCTGGGGGATGGGGCGTGGTACCTGTTGTCTGTTCTCAGGGTAATAATTTGTTTTAGTTTACATCTATTGCCCCTTAGATTTATTATTATTGTTTTACTCTCAAAAAATGTCCTGGGTTAGAGAGTAAATTATATGGTCGTCTCACTTCCCAAGCATGGTCCTGGATAACCAACTTGAGAAATGACCTTTTTTTGGCCACAGGTTTTGTGGGTGAGAGGCAAACATAGACACTGCATGGTGTAAGACAAGAACTGTACTAGCCAGGTCCCCTGGGTCCTGGGTCATCACAGAGAAAGTCTGAGTGCTGTCAGAATTTGTCTTAGAAGAGGATATGTTGGAGAGATGATGTGAGGACAAAGGAACAGTTTGTGCCAAAGCATGACAGATTGTGGTCCATCCTGGGACTGTGTGGCTGGAAGATTGGATTGCGGAGGAGAGGAATGAAGAAAGGGTCTCTCGAAAGAGAAATAGAATCTGAGCTGTGAAAAACTTTGAATGCTGTGAATGGCCACAGCTGACTGTAAATAATAATCTGGAAGCAATATGCAGGCTAGATTTCAGTGAGGAGAGAATTGTCTCACTGAAGTAGGAGAGGGGCCCAGTAACTGGTTACAGGAGTGAGACTGTGCAAGTCGAATTGCCCAGTGCATCTGGTGGGAGGAGGAATCATGCTTGATAGAACAGAGAAGGATGCTGATACCTTTAGAAGGACTAAAATTGTTGGACTAGCTAGTGGCATGGTGGTTAAAGTGGCTGGATCCCCCACATGACTGACTGCATGGTTCAAGTCTTGATCAGGTGGCTTGAAAAACATGCTGGACACCTGTGCGTGCATGTGCAAAATCCCAACAGGAAAAAGAAATGGAGAGGGATTGCAGCGTGACCATCCCCCATAGCGGTGCTTTCTCACTTTTCATTTCTCATTTCTCCTAGAAAGTACACATGCCCTCTGGAAAATTAAAACAAACAAACAAACAAATAAGCAAAACAAAGAATACAGTTGTCTAAAGCGTAGTTCTCAAACTTTAGTAAGCACCAGAATCACCTAGAGGATGTTAAAACACAGGTTATTCAGCCCCAGGCACAGATTTCTGATCCAATAGATTTGGAGTAGGACAGGTCATTCGCATTTCTATATTTCCAGGTGACACTGATGCTGCGGTTCAGGGATCACATTTTGAGGGGTGCTGGTCTGGAGAACGTGTAAATTTGAGGGCTGCAAAATGAAAAGTTTGGTTTGACCATGTAGTGTTTTCAGACCACAGGTGAGTGTCAAGTAAAGTTGCATGAGGTATTTGGAGAACAGAATAGGAATCAGAGGTGGGTACAGAGGGTGCAAATCGTGGAGCATGATTCTGAAGCTCAGGGAGTGTATCGAGGGACAAAACATGAGAAGGGAAAAAGACACGGAAAAGGCCTTCTTTTTGGCTCCAGGAAGGGAAGAAATGAAAGAAGGCATAGACACAAATGATTTGAAGAATATTGCCCTCCAGAATATATGGGCATAAATAACTTCTTTAAAGGCAGGGCCATCAGCAGATTCAATGCTACAGTATTTGAGAAAGAACTGATTAGAATTAAGGATGCAGCAAATGGCTGTGGGCATGTTACCTGCCCACCAAACTAACCAGTAGTTCTGTGGTCTAGAGAGGGACTGCAGAGGCATCTTCATTGACATCTCACTAACTAGTATGACCCAGGAAAACTGACTCAGATGAAAAAGAAATTCAAGGAGTGAGCCGTCATTTCCACTGTGGGAAACATATTAATACAAATAGAAAGTTTTATTAGAGAACCGTAAGTGTCAAAGAGAAACATAACCCAGTTTTTATTATACCTGTATGACCATGATTAGGTGCTACTCCTCATCCCACTGCCCACCACTGTATGTGTGTGTGTGTGTGTGTGTGTGTGTGTGTGTGTGTGCGCGCGCGCACATGTGTGCAGGCTTATATGTAGATATATCTTAAATTGAGTCATAATCCTATGGTTGTGATATTGTGTAATACTATATGTTAGACATTGTAATGTGATTATAATATGTACCGGGCATTGTTCTGCATTCTTGTGATCTGAAATTCAGTGAATTTTAAAACTGCAAGTAGAAAACCAGTTTAATTGAAGTTGGAGAAGAAATTTTATCCTGAGAAAATTTAGCTTTTAGTTCTTAATACATTAATTTGGCTGGTGTGTATTAAGAGGGGGTAGGGGGAGCCAGAAACCAGAAGCACAAAACTGCACGCTCAGCATTTTAGTAATCTCAGTTTTTAAAAATGAGATTTACTGTTTAATTCTGGTTCAGCCTTGTGATCCTGAAAGCGACATTGAAACAGCTCAAACTGCAATTACTCGGGGTTTAAGTCTTTTTGGAGAGTGAAGAACTAACTTTCAGTTGCTTCATTTGCTAAGAATCCTGAATATTTCAAAATGAGAAATGTTCTCATTTCTGCTCCATTATAAATTCCCTTCTGGGCTTCCTACCTTCATTGCATTTTCGAACATTGCTCCTGAGAAGCATTTAAACATGCCAACAGGGAGACCTGATTCAGCTCACTGAATGTAAGAACTGGTACACTGAAACTTGAGGAAAAAAATTAACTTTGCGTTATCTAATTAGGTTTATAGAATTGCTGCAGAGCCTGGTTTCCCAAATCTAGAAGGTACAATTAACTGCAGTATTGTATCAATACCAACGAGTCTGTTAATAGGCTTCTAAGCAAAGCAATTGGAATTTGTTATTACCAAGAATGTTTTAAACTGGATGAATTAAAATTAAATCACATACTATTGGGAACCATTCTGTATGAGAATAGAATAGAAGATGACCTAATCAGTTTTTCATCTTTAATTTTTATTGATTCCCTGGGTTTAGGAATACACTTGTGCCTCAAGAGGTGGGCTACCTTCTTCAGTAGTGATTTAGATGCGTAATGATTATCCGGCTTAAGTGTAATTTTAGCATTTTTAGTTCTTACCTTTATGAAATTATTCTATAATATGTTTCAGAGCTTAAGAATTGAGTTACTTATCATGAAAATCTATTCTGTTCACTGGTAATGTGTAATTAGAGAGTGTATATTAAATAAGTATTAACTGAGAAATTACCCAAACCTATTTCTTTTCCGTTTTTTGGTTGATCTTATGAGGTGAGTGTGTCAGCATTTCTGTTTTCTACACTGTTTGTAATTCTCCTTTGTCATAGGATTTTCCTTTTAATAATAATAATTAAAAAAAAAAAAAAAAACTCTCCTCTAAAAAACTGTATGTTACTCTCTTCTTTTTCTTATTGGTTTTTGCCACAGGGCACATGTGTTCGTGGGAGAGAGACAGAAAGAGGGAAAGTGAGAAATCAACCCCTTGGAAGACGGCTCCACCACAATCTCGTCTCTTCCACTCTGCTGTCAGGATTCTGGGCACCCAATGCACACCTGCCCTGCATGATTTTCAAGCTGCCAGGTCAGGTCTCTATTTGCGGTTGGCCATGTGGGAGTCCAGCTCCTAAACCACTACGCCACCTGCTGGTCCCCATATGTTACTCTTTAAGTAACTTTTACAACTGAATGCTAAACTCTTCCAGCTGGAATTCCTGATTGAAAACTAACCCATGAATTTCAGTTACTGAAGTGAAACTAGAGTCTGAGGTTCTTAATATAGTATAAGACACTTTTGAACAATCTTACTGAATTTTAAGGATTAGCACTATTGAGAAGTGATATTTTGACAACTTCTATGCAGTATCTTCTGTGAGAATTTCTTTTTGATACCTTCCTTGGAAAGACTAAATAGAGGGACCAGCAGAGATAGCATAATGGCTATATCGCTGGACTCCCATGTAGTTGACTGCGATTTGAGTCCTGGATCCAGTGGCTTAAACTCACGCTTGGTGGGTGTGCGTGCGTGCCCAAGATCCCGAGAGGAGAATGGAGAAGGGATTGCAGCGTGGCCATCCCCCCTGACGGGGTGAATTCTCACTTTCTGTCTCTCTCTGTCTTTCTGGCAAGCGCACACACCCTATAGCAAAAAAAAAAAAAAAAAGAAGAAGAAAGACTAAATAGAAAAATATGGTACAATTGTGCCTCATAAAAATAAAGTCCCTAGGACCAGCAGTTAGCGTAAATGGCTATGTCGCTGGACTCCCACGTAGTCGACCGCGGTTCGAGTCCCGGACCCGGTGGCTTAAACTCACGCTGGGCGTGTGTGTGTGTGCGTGCCCAAGATCCCGAGAGGAGAATGGAGGAGAAGGGACTGCGGCGTGGCCATCCCCCCTGGGGGGTGATTTCTCGCTTTCTGTCTCTATGTCTCTCTCTGTCTGTCTGGCGAGCGCACGCGCCCTGTAGCAAAAACCTCTCCAAAAAAATAAATAAATAAATAAATAAATAAATAAAGTCCCTAAATTATACTTGAGTGCTCTGAAGGTTCCCGACTTGTCAGCATTTATTACTGAATTTAAAATGTTATATTCTGATGAATTTGAAGTAAATGTTGTATTTACATTTTTCTTAATGTCTATTATTGCAAAAATAGTTTTGTTATAACCCTGACAGGAAACAAAACTATTTGTATAGCATGCAAGTGTCATCTTACCAGAATGTATCAACGATACCTGGGTAAAGTTATTCAGAGACAGAAAATGGGAAGGGAAGAGCATGATAAGGTGAGCCAGTTTTAATTACATTTATGGATTATAGTCATAAAAGTGTGTCACAAATGACTCAGGAACAATCTAGTGAGGTTAATTCAACTAAAATTTTATTTGCTTAACTGCTGCTAAGAAAAATATGTATTCGTGAGGAAAATTATTTGCCTGGAAATATCTACCATGCAATATACTGGGTCATCGGAAAAGTCATGACATATTTTTGCATAGAAAAATGCATCATGACTTTTCCGACAGTTCAATATTATACTTCACTGGAGTTCTGTGTCAGTGTACTTATGCAATCAAAGGTACGCTCTGTATAGCCATTTCAAAACTCATCTTTGGCATTTTTCTAAAATATTCGTCATATTAGATATAGGTTTTAATTATGTTTAATTGGGATGACTTAATTCTGGTCCCCACCCCACACCCCTGAAAATGTTTCTCCTGGCAATTTAGTTTTTTCTCATGCAGTTCTTTGATCACGATGCTTCTTAAAATTTAATTAATTAAACAGAATTAATCTTTTAATCTCCAGTACAGGGAGGTGTGCCATGTAAGTCTTAGCATTGGTTACCTTTATGCTCTATTGGCAAGGTTTTACATCTTTTCTTTTGAAGGAAAGCATTTCACTCCCCCTCTTCAAAGGTCTGCTTACTCTTGCCAGGATGATTTAAAATGATTAGAAAATCCATTAGATTTTTGGCAAATAAGCTCTCAATTATGGTAGAGAATAAATGACTACAAAGTGCTTTTTAGAGTAATGGAATGAAAATTACTGAAATTTTATTACTTTATACATGTAGATTTTTCTACTAGGGTAGATGTTAGTTTTTTATAAACTAAAAGATCACTGTCAAGATTGGAAATTTCAATCATTTGAAATATGTCATTTTAACATTTAAGCAAAGGATTGCTAGAATGAGGAAATATAGGAATGCCGTTTCACTAACTGCTGCTTCCTGTGTGCTGGGCATTAAATGAAATTCAGAATCCAATACAGGTTGAACATCCTTAATCCAAAAACCTGAAGCCCCAAATGCTCCAAAATCTAGAACTTTCTGAGTGCCAACATGACACCACAAATGGAAGAGTCCATATCTGACCTCACACTATAGGTCACAGTCAAAATGCTGCAATACAAAAATATCAGATGAATTATCTTTAGGCTGTGTGTTTAAGTGTATATGAAACAAATAAATTTTGTATTTAGACTTTGGTCCCATGCCCAAGATATCTTATGTATATGTAGATATTCTAAAATCCAGAAAAAAAAAAAATCTGAAACACTTCTGGTTCTAAGCATTTCGGACAAGGGGTACTCTACTGTATTTGTTGAAGAAGGCTAAAAGAGAATGTTTCTATCATGGTGACTGATTAAAATAAGTTTACCTGGGGGCCAGCAGGTGGCGTGGTGGTTAAGGCAGTGAACTATAGTATGGCCGACTGTGGTTCCAGTCCTGAAACTGTTGTGCATGTGCCCAAAATCCTGGAAGGAGAATGGAGGAGTGACCATCCTCCCTGGGGGGTAATTTCTCACTTTCCCTGTTGCTGTCTCACTCTGGCCAGTACGTGCACCCTATGGCAAAAACCTTAAAAAATAATTGCTTGCAGTCCAAGGAGATCATAATGGTAAAGAGAAAAATACTTTTAGCAAATACATTTTTTAAATTATCTATTCAAAACCTTCTAAAAGAAGATGATTTCCAAATACCTTACTTGTATTTTAAAGAAATACATCTTCTGCATGGAATTAAGGTAATGCTTACTCTTGTTTCCATAGCTCACGTTTAGATTCCGAACCATGGCACATAGAAACACTTTTAAAAATGTAAGGTATGTGAAAACACAATGGTTAACTTTGAAAAATTTGAAGAGCATTATCAGCTTGCAAACATAACAGAGCAAAAAGTACTATGCTTTTCTCAGGTTCTGCCATTTCCTTAGTTTGAGAATGAACCATTCATGTCATCCAAAATATTGGTCAAAATATATATGTATAATACATGATTGTTCTGAGATTTTTTTTTCCCCTGTGTCCTATTTGAAAATCCAAGGAAGGTTTTAATGAATGTGGCTTCGTATTGCTTTTCATTAAGTACTACTGCAGGAAGAGCCAACCAGTCTTGTTTGAGCAGCCTGTACCTGTGACTAACTTGAAGAAAGTGACAGCCAGAGTCTAGCAATAGTTTCACAGTGGTACAATCAAGTTTCATAAGAAGCAGTTATCAGCTTTGACCTCTGCTTAATTAACCGGTAACACTAAGCGAAAAATAAATATTAAAATCCTAACAGTGTTATATGCTGGCAAAAATTGCTCCCTGAAGATAAAGTGAATGGCTTAAACCATTTATTCTGATTTGCATCTACTTCTGTAGCTCAAAAAACAGGTGTTTATGTTTAAAAGTAAATATGTCTTATATAACGATTTATGACTTAGGCTGATAAAATGCAAAAGTAACTAAAAGTAAGTTGCTGCAGGTGACAATTAAGAATAGGTGCTTTTTGGGGACCAGCAGATGGCATAGTGGTTACGTCACTGCACTCCCACATAGTCAACTGTAGTTTGAGTCCCGGACCTGGTGGCTTGAAACTCACACCATGTGCATGTGCGTGCATGCTCAAAATTCAAAAAGGAGAATGGAGGAAAAGGGACTGCGGCATGGCCATTCCCCTTAGAGGGCAATTTCTCGCTTTCTGTCTCTCTGTCTCTTTCTGTCTCTCCAGCAAGCGCACACACACTATAGCAAAAATCTCTCTCGAAGGAAACAACAACAACAACAAAAAAAAAAAGGTACATTTAAAAAAAATACATAGAAAATCTGAAAACTTATAGTAATAGCAAAGATAATACTATATACATTTCTTCAGTGTTTTTGGTGAATTGTAAAAACACTGAAAAAGTGTATACAATATTATCCCTCAGTTTCTATGGAAATAACTGCAATCTATTTCACTATTTTTCTTGCCCTTGGATAAAAGTTTCCTTTCTCTGATTTTGAGGCCTGGTACTTGCTGAGTTGGTTGGCTGGTCAGTTTCTTTGGGTCTTGGTGGGTGCTAAATGTGAGAGTGCCTCCTGGAAGGTTAAAAATGGCAGTCATGTGTTTCATTGACCACAGCATAGCTGGGAAAACCAAGCACGCCATTTGGACGTACAGCATGTTGCCTTTCAGTGATGAGGCTAGCAGGATGCTCACATTTCTCTCTCACACACAGAGAAGTGGCATTTTCTGACTACACCTGCTTCTTTTTAATTAACCATAACCAAACCTTCTAATTTTTGTGATGAGCCAAGGCCAATGAGAAAACTAAATTTCATTTCTAAAAATAACGAGCTTTTAAAATTTTTTTCCGCTCTCCCCACTGCTCCTCCCACATGACTCCTTTTTTTTTTTTTGTATGCTCACCACAGAGAATCAGAGAGAGAGAGAGAAAGAGAGAGAGAGAGAGAGAGAGAAAGTGAGAAATCACCCCCCAAGGGATAGCCACACCAAGTCCCCTCTTCCATTCTTTTTACAGGATTTTGGGCACACACACACACATGCACTGGTGTGTTTTTAAAGCTGCTGGGTCCGGAACTTGAACAGCACAACCATGTGGAATCCAGCCGCCTTAACCACTAGGCCACCATCTGGCCCAGTGCATCACTTTTTTAAAAAGCTACTCTTAAGAGGGTGTTGCCTCCTGTGACATTCCACAGATTGCAGGAGGGACGCACGATGAAAGTTAGACTCCAGAAATTGCTAGAACAGGGGAAAGGTGAAAGATTTGGTTTTCTTGCACAAGAATCATTTCTTCCAAAGGACTGCAGATTTTCCTGGGTTGACATGGGCTTAATTTAAAACTGCCTTAAATATGCAGTGATGAAAATTAAATCCAATTTAAATTACTAAGTAGAACATCTTCCTGATAATATTAAAAAGAAAACTAATTTTTTTAACAGTGTTGTCAGGAGTTTGAAATATTAACATTTTGAAAGTTGAACTGACATTTCAACCTACTTCTGTCCATCCACACTACCACTTGTCACCTGGTCTCCCTGTCACAGTTCTACATGATAATCTTTTTTTTTTTTTTTTTTTTTTTTTGCTATGCAGTGCACATGCTCGCGAGAGAGACAGAGACAGAAAGCGAGGAAATCACCCCACAGTGGGGATAGCCACACCACAATCCCTTCTCCTCCATTCTCCTCTTAGGATTTTGGGCATGCATGCACACATGCCCAGTGTGAGTTTTAAGCCACCAGGTCCGGGACTCAAACTACAGTCGATTACGTGAGAGTTCAACACCATTATACAAACTGCTGTCCCAATGATAACCATTTTTTTGGGTAGCAAAAAAAGATCAGATAGGGGCTGACAGGTGGTGTGGTGGTTGGGGTACTGAATTCCCATACAACCAACTGTGGCTTGAGCCGAGGACCTGGTGGCTTGCTTTTTTACTCTCCCTCTCTGTCTCTCTCTGGTCAAATTGGAGAATAATAATAAATAAATAAATAAAACAATTCTTTTTAAAACAATCAGATAATGCAGAATGTCTTGTTAAATCAAATTCTTGATTCAGTGCTTTACATTTAGACATAAATTAGAATACTTCTTTCCTAAATCCATGGGCCTGTACTGATATTCGTAGCCACTTTTGTTTAGGCTAACACATGTGTACACTTAAACACATGTTGGTGGGGACCAGCAGATGATCTAATGGTTATGTCACTAGACTCCCACATGGCTAACCATGGTTCGAGTCCTGGACCAGGGGCTCGAATTCACGCTGAATGCATGTACATATGTGCCCAAAAATCCCAAGAGAAGAATGGAGAAGGGATTGCAATGTGGTGGGCGATTTCCACTAGGGGGGCGATTTCTCGCTTTCTGTCTTTCTGTATCTCTGGCGAGTGCACACAACTTAGAGCAAAAATCTCTAAACAAACAAACAAAAACAACAACAACATCATATTGGTGGGTCACAGCTAGCATGGTGATTAGGATACTAAACTCTTACATGGCCCACCACTGTTCACATCCTGGACACAGTGGCTTGCTTTTTTCACTTTTCCCTCTCTCTTTTTCTCTCTCTCTGTTGACCATACCTGCCTTGCAGAAAATCTTTTAAAAATGATAATGATTAATAAAATTAAATAAATAATTTTTAAAAATATTGGTAATAGGGCCAGCAGGTGGTGTGATGGTTAAGGTTTAAGGTGCTGGACTCCCACATGGCCAACCGTGGTTCACGTCTTGGACCTGACAGCTTGCTTTCTTATTTTCTATCTCTCTCTGTCTCTTTCTGGTTAGTGCACATGCTCTATAGCAAATTAAGAAAATCAATAATAATATTAATAAAATTAAATAAATAATTCCTTTTTAAAAATTGGTAATAGGTGACTGGCACCCAAAAAAGGAAAAACCAAAAGCCACTATACTTTAACTGGTTTATGATGAAGCAAAACATGAGGAATTTGCTGTGTTTCAGTTTGCTTTTTATCAGTCAAAAATCACCTTTGCTTTACCCAGAGATTTAGTTTGGCTGAATTCTCGTCACTGTTCTGTGAAAGCACGCAGCAGCGTGTAACACAATGGTTAAATATGGGTAAAGAGTGAGTGATGCACTGAGTGGGACCTGCAATCTCAAAAGGACTGTCTAATTTACAACTGGGAGTAAATAAGATCAAGTCTCCAAAAAAAAAAAAAAAGAAAGAAAGAAAGAAAGAAAGAAAGAAAGAAAGAAAGAAAGAATCATTTGGAGAGCAGAAGCCAGTGTAAGTTAGGATTTTGATGACTACTACTATTAGAGGAAATCCTTGATTTTATAAGAATACAGGTACTGCATTTTATATGATTTTATAATATTATTTAAATGCTTCCTGTATGAATTAAAATATATTGGATATTTTGGAAAAGCAAACAGAAGGGACTCAGGAATAATAAATTTAGAATTCGGAATTGCAGACTAGTTACCAGGAAGTAGTGAAGGTTAACACTGTGCTGCTGAGAAAGTTTTTATTTCCTTTTATAAGCCTTTCATCTTCTGCATTTGCTGTTGTTATGTGAACTGTGCGCTAGTCAGTTAAGAGATACAGCTTCTGTTTAGGTTCAAGAGATTCAGACACCAACTCGTGGTTTTGGACTATCTGATATTCTAAAGGTGTTTTGATGTCACTGTCTCATTGGGATTGAAAAACACAAACGCATTAGTTCAAAAGATTCCTAGAGAAGTTGCATTCAACTTGATTACGGTATTGAGGGTAGGACAAGGAGAATGAGATTTAAGGAACAGGAAGAAGAGAAGTAGGTTCCACCCAAAAGGAGGAAGGGGCTTTGCTGTATAGAATAGGGTTATGGTTTAGTGCACACATATTGAGAAGTAAGAAGACTAAAGGGATCAAAACGACCTGAATGTTTTTTGCTTTTTAAAAATGATCAGGTCAGGACCAGCAGTTGGTGTAATGGTATGTCGCTGGACTCCCATGTAGTCGACCACAGTTCGAGTCCTGGACCCGGTGGTTTAAACTCATGCTGGGCGTGTGTACGTGCGTGCCCAAGATACCTAGAGAAGAATGGAGGAGAAGGGATTGCAGCGTGGCCATCCCCCCGGGGAGTGATTTCTTGTTCTCTGTCTCTCTGTCTTTATGGCGAGCACACACACCCTATAGCAAAACCCTCTCCAAAGAATAAAAAAAAAAAATAAAAATGATCAGGTCAATAGCCATGAATACTAATTTCCCCAAGTACTAAATATCCTGGAAAATTATATAGATATTTAATTTTCCTTGCCTTGTAATATGTAGCTCCCCAAGGGCAAGCTAGCAGCTGGTAGATTAAAAATAAAAGCTGACATCATTAAAGCTGACATCATTATACAGGAAAAGTACACACGGACTCTGACATGGCTTAAAATCCTACTGTAATAACTGTTAGTAGTGGTAGTAGGCATTGTCTAGCAGCTTATCTTTCCAAGCTTCCTTTTCCTTCTCTGTAAAGTAGATACAGAATCTCTTTAGTAGCCATGTTGTCGTGCTTCTGTTAGGTAAGTTTAGCAGAGCTTCTAGGATAAGGTTTAACTTGCATTTTTACGCATGATGTTCTTCCTTTCTTCTTTCTGTTTCTTTTCTTGGATGAATATAATTAGTGCGTTGCTTCAAGAATGCTTAAAAAATTGAAAATACTTCAGTTTATAAGTTTGTTATAAATGTATTCTTTTGAAATATAAGTGAAAGGGTCTAAATATTGTTGTTTCTGTGTTTTCTTAGACTTTCATCTTAGACGTTATGTCCTTCAGTGAATCAGTGCTCCAAAATGGGGAAAGAAGAAAATATTATTATCGCTTACTGACTATTTTTTCTGAACATAAATGTATGTGGATGGTAGCAAATATTAAAAAGTAAAGGCAAATAAGAAACTAAAAATCATCTCTAATTCATTGTACTCAAAGATAGTTATCGTTAACTATTCACTGTATTCTTTGCCAGAATTTAAGTATATGTCGGCATCCATCACAGGAAAATGCTACCTTGTGGATTATCTTTTGGTTTTATTACAGGAATATTTTAATTGTTTTTAGGGTATATATTATTTTGCCAACTAACCTTCTTTTAATATCTCGTCATCTTAGCACTGAGGTAGTTTCAGGAAAGAGGACATTAAGGGAAAAAAATACCTATATGCTGGAAATTACATACCTTAAGTTGTCATTTAGAACACATTTGCAAAAAAATTTTTTTTGAGACTTTTGCAATAGGGCACTTGTGCTTGCCAGAGAAAGCCAGATAAAGACAGTGAGAGGGAAAGTGAGAAATCACCCCCCAGGAGTGATGATCATGCTGCAATCCCTTCTCTATTCCCTCAGGATTTTGGGCACTTACACACACACACACACACACACATACATACCCACACACTTAGTGTGATTTCAAGCTGCTGGGTCTGGGACTCCAACTGTAGTTGACCATGTGGGAGTCTAGCACCTTAACCACTTCACCACCTGCTGCCCCCACAAAATTGTTTTTCATCTACCTCTTTGAAAAAAGCTTAGGTATGCTTCTGAGTTTTATAAGATGGTTTTATAAGACTTGTAATTTAAACCATGAGTCTTTCCTGGATAAACCAACCACCAAATGAAGAAAAACAGAAGTGATCTAAAGAAGACTACAACTGGAATCAATGATTTTTAGGAATTTGCTTATTTTATTATCTCTTCTGTCTTTTTTCCTTTATTTGTATATTTCTCCCCTGATGCTGCAATCTACCTGCACCTTCAGGCAACCCCAGATCATAGGCACACATGTACTCAGTGTCCTCTAGGGAGTCGCTACACACAGACTCAGAATCTTCCCATGTGGGTCAGTCTAAGAGCGTTGTTTTACTGCAGTACCACTGTCTAGCCCTTCTTTATCCTGCACCCCAACATAGCCCATAATTTAATTTTGAACTGTGGTTATTTAACATCCTAAAGGGTTTACACTTCTACCTAGTGAATTCATATTAAGTCACTGCCATAAAATTTGTGATGAAGTTTAGTAAATACATTGTTAGTCCTGTCCCTCTTATCTTTGGGTAAAGAATAATTTCTTTTCCTTTCTAATTCAGTGCAGCTACTTTGGGATTTTCTCACACATCTGTGTCTATATTATGGATATTGGAAAATGGAAACGATGCCCTGTCTCTGTCATTGCCTAGTTGGGCTACACTTGTGTCACTGTGCGGTGAAATGGTTCTTTTTGTCTATACTTGTGAATCTTGTTTTAAATAGATATACACATACTTGATGTGTTTACATTTATCTACAATAATACCATAGGTCAGCAGTTACTCCCTTCCCATGTAGTAGAAACAAATTCTAGTCTGGAAATTGATGAGCATCAAATACTAAGAAGTAACTTTCATTGAACCCTACTCTGCCCTCCTGCTAGAGATGTTTACGTTCACAAATTCATCTCCTGTCATTTTACAGAGGGGGACATTTACAGCTTAGAGGAAGTAAATGCCTTGCTCAGGGTCACTTGGCTTTGTCGGTAATAGAACCAAAGTTCAAACCCAGGCTGACTGCAGAGCACCCCCCTCCCGGATGGGACTCAGTCACACCAACTGGCACTTCCTGAACTGTGTCTTGTGAACCGAGACACAGCAGCAGGAGGTATTTTTCAGAAGGTCCTTGTGCCGATAAGGTTGAACAGTGTGGCATAATTGTGTCACTCCTCAGGGTGGCACAGTATATGCTCCTGGTATGTTTAAGCTCTGAGAAGTCGTAGAGAGAAAGTTTAGCATTTTACCTCATCTTTGACAAATTGACTTGATCACTGATCCAGTTTTTAAAGGATATATCTAGTTTTCTTTAAAGAACTTTTGTATCCTAAGAGAGAGCAGTTTGCTAACGGGGAATCAAAGCCAGTTACCTGGATATTACCAGCCAGCGCTTGGTGGACAGATGCACCCATCCCCCTGAGAGGGGGTTAGGCTGTCTTGGCTTGCTGGGCTCTGCCTCTCAGCCTTTCTTACATGCTCATACGTGATGTGTCATTGCCCAGCTGTAAATCTCACCATCCTTCAAGTTCAGGCTCTACCTATTCTCTGAAGCATTTCCTAATGCAACTTTTGTCCCACTGATAATTCTGACCTTAGAGAGGGTCCTCTTTATGGTACGGGATTGTAGCTAACCACTAACCGTAACACTTCAGTGTGTGACGGTTTCTCCAGTTAGTCCTGAAGCCTCTGAGGGCAGGCAAGCCCTGTTTCACACTGTACACCTAGTCCCCTGCTGATTAACCCTGGTCCTGCTGACCTAGAGATCCCACCAAGTAGTCTAGTGGCTTTTGTTCACTAAGCAAATACTCATTGTCTCCCTGGTCATGATCTTTGTGAGACTTGCGGTTCATTAGCTTAAGTTTATTTCTTCCAAGAAAGTGAGACATATATACAGACAAATAAAGACATACCCAACAGGGTCTTCAAATCTATCAACCCACCCCCACCCCCCCTTAGCTGGCAGGATTATGGGCACACATGCATGTACCCGGTGTATGAGGAGACCTCAGGATGCGAACCTGGGACTTTCTCGTGTGGGCTCAGGTTGTGGAGCATCGCATTACTGCTGCACCACTGCAGGTGGCCATGCGGTTCATTTCTAATCCTCAAACTCTAGGAATTCATATAATCATTTTACTCTGATATCAGTAGTTATGCTCCCTATGTTGCTTTTAGTTTGGATACAATTCACTGATCTTGCTCTATCAAAAATTATTTCAGTTCTCTTGTAAATTCTCATATATGTAGTGTATTCCATGAATGACAGAAACATCCTTCTGTTCAGTTAAAATTGGCTTCCTAGAACAACCCCTGCTTGGTAGTTGCCTTTATCACATTACTACAACACATGATGAATCTGAGCATCTATATTTAGGGATTTCCTTTCTACAGGTAACCTCAACCAATGTGGTGGGTCCTTGCTTGTCAGTCACATGATTTTAGGTATAACCGTATTAGATTCCTAGTCACACAGAAATAGATGTCAAGTGTGTAAGTTATATTTCAGTTATTTGAAATGCCTTCTGTATCATACCAATATCAAAATAGTTCCCTAAACCAAATAGATTTTTTCTATCTTGCAAGCACTTAAAGCCAAAGCTATGTCATGCACACTATGCAAATAAGTTTTTCTGCATAGGCTAGATAGGATGAAGTGTCTTAAAATATTAGCCTAATAAAGTTTGCGCTAAAAGTATCACCTTTTCTTGTGGAAATTCCCCACAGTAATCACAGATATTTTTCCCGTGCTCCCAGAATTTTCTGTGTACAAAATTAACATCATATGTCTTGAATGTTGACTCTGCAGACTATGTAAAGGCTGAGGGATGGTAACTATATATTCGGGGCTTATTTACACTGGACAAGATGTATTGGAACACCGAAATAACAAAATGGGAATATGGAGGAAACATAGAGATAGTATTCTGAAAAAGGACTACCTCAAGGCTGAGAGAATAAAAGATTGGGATTATCAAAATTTCAAAACTCATGAGAGATCTCTGCAAGCTGGAGCTCAGATGTCTGGTGGCGGGAAGAGGACGATGCTGGCTGGCTGCCTGCCTGTTGTATCACTAGGAAATAACCTGTTTGGGTAGTGGGAGCGGGTGAGTAAATGCTTGAGGTTGGACCATGCCAACAGCCGTGGTGAGACACCTTCAACAGCAAGCCACACTCCCTTCTGCTGGCCTTTCTGTGTTTCTCTCTAGAGCGCCCTATTAGTGAAGCTGAACATGGAGGCAGCTGACCAAGGAGAAGTGTTTGCAAAGGTCCAGACACAGTTTCGCAAAGCAGAATCCAGAAGGCTGAGTTTGAAAGTGAAAGATAATAGTTTACTAGGTCACACGGTACTGGATGCAAAGTTTTCCTTAGGGAGATTCATGCTGAAGATTTGGGGCCAAACATAGGGTGAGAGAAATTAGAGGTGGAACTGAACTGGACAGAATATGAACGAGACAGACTTCTTGATGTAGACTAGAATAGACTTCCAAGTGCATTTCTTTGCTTACTGAGTACTAGAGTGATCCTCTCAGGTTTGTATCGATCCTTACACCCACACCAAAGCCATTTTTCCGTGAGCAAGCATGTCTTCCATCCTTTCATCTTCAGAGGTTAAGGATGCATCCCAGAGTTTCCTTTATTTCCTTTAGAGGTCTGTTACGAAACTGTTATTCATATATTTTCATGGGCCATTATTGAATTTGTTTTTAGTGTCTCTGGCTTATTGAAAACTATTTAGTGAGTTGTTTTAGGCAGCTCATGTCAGGTTTGGCCTTGAAAATACAAAAATGACTAAGATACAGTTCCTTGTCTTAGGGGGAGTCACAGCTTAGTTTGTAGTACAAGGTGAATGTGAGTTCCCTAATCTATGTTTAGTATTAAAATAGGATGCATTATGCTCAGGAAGTACAAACAGGGATATCTACTGAGGAGAATTAAATTTTGTGCACAAAATGTGTGTTTGCCAGATTGAAGAAGTGTATAAGGTATGTGCTTGCTATGGGGGAGAGCAACAAGTAAAAACCACCAATTTAAGCAGAATGAAGAAATAATTAAAATGATATGTGCCTATATTTCCCATTTGCTATATAAGTAAGTGTTATTTGTTTGTCCTTAACACTTCCTCATTTTGGCTCCCAGGGGTTCTTCTTATTTTAGAATTTTGAATTTGATACCCATATCTCCTCTCTTCCATTATTATTTTCTGTACTTCAGCCATTTTCTTTCTAAACAAAAAGAATCCTTTTTTTTTTTTACTTTTTTCTTCAAATTTGAAGCTGTCTCATCTCTGCTTTTATACTAGCTGCCCCTCACAGAACAACTGCTATTTCTGGATGTGGGGTGTCCCTACTTTTGAAAGGTCGTCTTGGAAAGTATCAGAATCACTAAACAATGAAAGACATCCCAGCTGTCATGCCACCAGCAGGGGCATATAATGTCATCTTAATATGGTCAGTTGAGTTCCTGAGTTGCCATTATTGCCTTGAAACCCATAGAATTAAATCACAGAGAAAGAATTGGCATTGACTTGCTGAGGCTTCCTCCTCCCATAGTCTTCCTGTTTGTATCCAGGGGCTACTGTTATCCTCTGTATAACATGTTAATTTAACAGGACTTTGTAACTTCATAACTGAAGCTATGTCCCATTCTCAGTACTCTGTCCCTATCAGTGGTTGAGAAGGGGAAATCCTGTCCCATGGACACAGTCGATTAGAGCAGGAATATCCATGCTAGATCAGTTGTAGTGGTCCTGGGATTTTTTGAGCTATGCGGCATTATCCATTAGAGTTAGTGTGTGTGTTGGGAGGAAGGGTAAAAGCATCAGCCCCTTCAGTTGTAGGGGAGGAAAAAGAATTGGGCTAGTAATGAAAGCATGTAAAATGGGAGTTTTTCCATAGTAGGCAAAGGATAAACGGAAAAGTCTTGCCAAGGAAGTCAATCCAATAAGACTCTAACTGTGACTGAGGACCTTCTAATTTTTTTTTTAATTATTTTATTTACTTTTATTTATTTATTTTAATTTGACCAGACAGATACAGAGTGAGAGAGAAAGCAAGCTGTCAGGTTTGGGACTCAAACTGCAGTTGGCCGTGTAGGAATCCAGTACCCTTAACCACCATGACACCTGCCAGCCCTGGACATTCTAATTCTGAGATCTACCTGTCCTTCCTGCAGATTAGGTTGTGTGATATTTGCTGGAATCCTTATAATAAATACCATTTTACTTAAGCTAATTTAAATGGGTGTCTGTGACTTGTACACAGATTGCTCAAGAATAACTTACACCCCATTCAGAAATAATCTGCTTTAACCTAAAAAAAATCACTCCTATGGAAACTTTATATGTAAGCCAAAAGGAGAGATTTTTTTTTTTTTTTTTTTTTTTTTTTTTTGGGAGAGGTTTTTTTTCGCTATAGGGCGCGTGCGCTCGCCAGACAGACAGAGAGAGACAGAGAGACAGAAAGCGAGAAATCACCCCCAAGAGGGGATGGCCACGCCGCAATCCCTTCTCCTCCATTCTCCTCTCGGGATCTTGGGCACGCACGCACACGCGCCCGGCGTGAGTTGTAAGCCACCGGGTCCGAGACGCGAACCGCGGTCGACTACGTGGGAGTCCAGCGACATAGCCATTACGCTAACTGCTGGTTCCCAAAAGGAGAGATTTTTGAGCAAGACCCTCAAATAACATAGACTGAGTTGCTTCCCATCCACCTGATTTCTTTCTGCTGCTTCTGTATTTCCTTTCTCTCCACCCCAATTTTATTTTTTGAGGTGTGGCAGTCAAAGAAGATGAAGCTTGTTTTTGTATGAGAGTATTATTTGTTTTATATCATTTTTTATATGATTCTTGGCTTCTTTGAGATATAAAATTATTCTCTCTGATATGTATTATGAGTTTGCATGAATGAATGGTAAACCAGAAATCAGCGAAAGAGAAAAAAGGAATTACTGTACTCACCTCTCAAATTGTTGTCCTTCACTTAATACAGTTAGCAATGCTCTTGCTTTAACCAAAATCCCAAATCTTTAATTTGGGAGGTTGTAAAAGGTTAATGAAAAGTATCACTTTGAACTAACTTTCTAAAGAATGTGAGTCTAGTGACTTTGTAATAAATGTCATTATTTGAGTGGCTTATAAAATAAATTATTGTACCCAGAACTATAGATTAGTAAATTAAGGGGAAAAAAAAAGAAGTTAAATATATTCAGATATGGACAGTACTAGTAATCTGTTGCTTTATTTACTGAATTTGTAGTTAATATAAATTATGTTCATATACTATATGGTTACAGATAGTGAAAGCAATTAGACTTTAGTTTTCAGCCTTCTTATTTATAAATGGATTTAAGGTCCTTTTGATACTGTAGAAACTAATTAAATATTTCTTTAATGGTTCAACTAATTGCTTCATGATTATTATTTATTTTACTATGTTCACTTAGGGCACAGAGAATTAAAAGCAGAGAAGGTTAAGGAGACTAATGATATAAACTAATTGGGGGTTTTTATTGTCAGATTTAATATAACATGTTAATATACAGCATTTATACAGAAGCATATTTTGTCGTGCCTTGGGTTGCTTAAAGGGGCAATTTAAATTTAAAGTAGGCAATTTACTTATCAACTTGGAAAGTCTGTCTTACTGCCTGAGGGCATCTATACACCATATTGCAACTTTTAAAAAAATGTTTGGAAAGCTGTTGGGAACTTTTTTTGCCAACAATTCTACATTTACAGTAATATTCTACATTTTTAGTGTAAATTTAGGAATTCATTATGTTCACAAATCTGGGAGAGATGATGTTCACTGATGGTAAAATGAAACTAATATCTGGCTTAAAGCTAAGCACTTCTTTTGGAAGTGGTTTTTATGTGCATCTTTGATTAGAATTTTATCTCGTAGGAGGTAAATTTAATCTAGTTTTCAGCCATAGGATCATTCAGACTGAATCTTGACAATGTTCTTGCTCTACTCTTTGTTGCTGTTGAAGAAATCGGTGAAGGGGTTTATAGGCCTGAGGACGTCTGACTTGGACTTATTTTGTTAAATTTATATCTCAAATCAATGGGAGATATTAATTTTCAGTGCTGGTTTAATAACAGCTCAATTTGTTCACAAGATTTGGTTTCACACACGCATGAAATATTTATGAAACCATTTATTTCCTTTTATTTCAATACCAAAATGCCCAGTCTGCCCTTGGGATTTAAAATTACTATTGAGTGTTGGGCTTGATGAACCGTCTGTCCTAAACGAGACTGTCTTCGCTCTTCTACTCTCCTTGTTTTTATTATGTATTCTCTTTTCTGAGTATTTGTGACTGCTTCCCTTGCTACTAAATTTAGTTATTTCTTAAGAGGTACTAAAATGCTTTATAAAACAGGCAGCGAAATCTTCCCTCTATTGAAGAGGACCTGAGTGACTGGCCCTAGCTCTAGGCCAACTTTGATGAGTGTTTCATATTGGGAATGAATAAAACTGTTTTTCACCCAGAGGCATTTAAATGCTTGAGTTGATTCTCCATCTTCTCGGAATAAACATGACTGTGTGATTTCTCTAGGATCTTAGGTCATTCTGCAAAGGAACAAAGGTGGCATAAAATCCCCTCAACTACCTGGTACCTTCAAACCTGAAAGGAGCCCCCAAACCTATTTTCATCTTGAGGAACACTAAGTCCTGTAGATAAAGAATCTCTCAACGTAGAAGCAGAATTGTCCTTATTCTAGCTAGTCTCTCTGAACAGTGTGTAATTCTGTCTAGAATTTCTGTTCCATTCTATGCTTCCAGTTAATGTTGTTCCTCGGGGACTGCAGGTGGTGTGGTGGTTAGAGTGCTGGACTCCCACTTGGTCGACCACTGTTTGAGTCCCCGACCTGGTGGCTTGCTTTTTCACTTTCTCTCTCTCTCTCTCTCTCTGTCTCTCTGGTCAAATTTAAATTATAATAATAAAAATAAAATAATTATTTAAAAAAGAAAATGCTTTTGATGTTCCTCTTAAACAGCTCTTCAGAAAAGATGATGACTTAGATGAAATAGGTGAGAAACTTATGCTTGGTTTACTCAGCTGTGTGATCTCTTAGTGAAGACACTTGATCTGGCATAGAATCCAAAGAAGCTTTCTAAAATGTCATGAAGGATTTAATGAAGAGAAAGAGTGTACATCATCATGTGGCTACTATCAACATTTTAATTTAATCCCTAAAATTAAAATATGCTTCTTACTAATAATATTCAGCCAAAAGAATAGCTGCCTTGAAGTTAATATGGGCATAACTAGTAACCCCAATGGCTTACTTTACTTGTTTCCAAATTTGGATGAGACACATATAGTTATTTGGTAATTCCCTAGTTAATCAGAAATCTAACTCTTGTCAATGCAAGATTACATTTTCCTAGTTCCTATTTTAATAGTGTAGGGAATCTTAAGTTAGAATGTATTTAAGTTGTTTATATTGGAAGCATTTTTTGTGTTCCACATGACCTTCTATAAAGAATTCAGAATTTGGTGCAGCGATAAGGCGCTATTATTTGATAATATGAAGACTGCTATTTGGTTGGCATGAAAGCAAGCTAGTTTGGTAACTATGTGGCAGTAGTGTAATAGTGACCTATCTCAGAACCACTTCCATATTTGGAGTTTGCTTTGCCTATAAAATGTTATCTTCATTCATTCCTGTTGTTTAAATAGTAGAGTTTTGTATATAAAAGTTAGGTTCTTTGCCCAGAAATCCAGAGGCACATTTGAAAGATACATTTGCTTTAGGCCAGCCAGGGGAGGTGTAGTTAAGGCAGTTGGATTCTACATGGCCAGCTACTAGGTTCGAGTCCTGGACCTAATGGCTTGAAAAACACAGTGGGCGCATGTACATGTGTGTCCAAAATTCCAAGAGAATGGAGGAGAAGGTATTGCAGTGTGGCCATCCCTTACTTTCTCTCTCTGTCTCTTTCTCTATATTTCTCTCTTTCTTTCTCTCCCTCTGTCCCCTGGTAAGCACATGTTGTTCTATACCCAAAAACTAGAATGAAGAAACAAACAAAAATGTACTTCAGGGAACCAGCAGTTAGCGTAATGGCTATGTCGCTGGACTCCCACGTAGTCGACCGCGGTTCGCGTCTCGGACCCGGTGGCTTACAACTCACGCCGGGCGCGTGTGCGTGCGTGCCCAAGATCCCGAGAGGAGAATGGAGGAGAAGGGATTGCGGTGTGACCATCCCCCCTGGGGGGTGATTTCTCGCTTTCTGTCTCTATGTTTCTCTCTGTCTGTCTGGCGAGCACACGCGCCCTATAGCGAAAAAACCTCTCAAAAAAAAAAAAAATGTACTTCAAAGAAGGTGAAGTTTTTTACTTTCTCTCTCTCTCTCTCTCTCTCTCTCTCTCTGTCTCTTTTTGGTCAGGGAAACAGAAGGGACTATCATTTGGAGTTGTCGAGATGTGGATAGTAGAGGTCTAATTCCAAGGATATCTTTTCCGTGAAAATTCTGGAAATTTGTGGACTCCCACTTGTTCGACTACAGTTTGAGTCCCAGACCTGGTGACTTGCTTTTTTGCTTTTTCACTTTCTCTCTCTCTCTCTGTCTCTGTGAAAATTCTTAAGTGTATATATATATATATATATATATATATATATATTCATTCTTAAAAATAGTGCTGCTCGAACCAGCAGATGGTGTAATGGTTATGTTGCTGGGCTCCCACGTAGTCAACCATGGTTTGAGTCCTGGACCTGATGACTTAAAATTCACACCAGGAGCATGTGTGTGTGTGTGCCCAAAATCCCAAGAGGAGAATGGAGGTGAAGGGATTGTGCCATGGCCATCCCCCCAGGGGGTGATTTCTCACTTTCTGTCTTCTCTATCTGGCGAGTGCATGTACCCTATAGCAAAAATCTCTCTCTCTAAAGAAAAAAATAGTACTTTGTAGCACTATTTTTGTGATATATAAGGATCGAATGTGTAAAATAAATTTTAAAAAATAAGTATTTCCTAATCAAATTTTTATATATATATAAACTTATATTTTGCTAAGATAGTTATATCTAGAGCCTATTATAACATGTTCTCCTTTAAAAAGTAAAAAGAAAAAAATCATGTATATGAGGGGGAAAAAAGGATGTGGATGAGTTTGATAAATCCTAGACTAGACTTTTATGCTAAAAATAATAAAAATTATTCATTTCTTAATCAACTTAATTATTCAACACTGGGGAAAAAGATCTTTCTCTTCTTTCCCAAATCTTACACAGTAAAGAGATGAATACTTGTGCTACTAGTAATCAGAGATGTTCCTATTTTGTTTGGATGCTTAGACTCCTTAGTACCTAAGATTGCTGAGTATTAAGAAGCCCTCACTGCAGTTAGTTTATTCTCATCTGGGAATTGTGCAAGCCACAATCTAAGCACATAGAGGAGAGGAGAAGTTGTGCTGTGTCCTCTCCTGCTCCAGCTTGACCATCCACATCTCATTCAGGGTTGTCTCAAAGCCCAGGTCCTTGGATAGCCAACCTGTGGTTGGAGAGAAGCAGGAAGTGAAGAGGTGGAGTGTGCAGTGGTGAGAGCAGAATAGGTTTTAGCATCAGAAAGTTCCAAATTGTAGTCCTGGTACTTCTCTTAGTACCTAGGTGAATTGGGGGCATGTTACTTCACCCTCCAGATCTCTGAAATGGAGATTGTGGCATCTTCATGGACTCCCATGAGGGATAGGGGACCAAGAATTATGTAATACATGCTTTGTGATAGGGAGAAGCAGGTAAAAAGATCAAAATGGAGTTTTCAGTTGATAAATACTTTGAACCTGCTGTGGGTGAGAAGCAAGAGCTATTTTAGATCAGATAGTCATAAAAGGCCTCTAGGAAGAGTGATTTTAACTGGAATCTGAATCATGCAAGTGAACTGGTCTTGCAAAAATCTTGGAGGGGAGAACTTTCTGGGGAAAGAGAAAAACCCACAATGGTATCAGTATTCTTTGGAATACACTTGGAGGAAAGATGTTATAATAAAGGAAAAGAACTTATGTGTAAGAAATATTTCCCCGGCATTTGATAGAAAGTGGATGAATATGGAAGATTTACTGCTGAATGAAGCAAGCCAGGCTATGAAAGAGAGACATTGTATGTCTCCACTTAGCATATACTGACTGTTTGCACTCTATGGCGGAAACTGAAAGATTAGAGGATATAGAATCATGGAAAATGGTTACAAATACTGGAGACAATGTGGGAAGAGGATGGAAGAGGGAGGGGAGTATGAGAAAAGAAATTAAGGAGGAAAAGAGAGAGGAAAGAAATTTATGGTACACAGACATGGATTAGTATCTATAGATAATACGTAGACTATCCTCAACTGGACTGGTGTGATGTGTATTCCTGGTGGGTAAATTCACTTTACAAGCTAAGTGATGTGTAAGGATTGAATGTATAAAATAAATTTTTAAAAATAAGTATTTCCTAATCAAATTTTTGTATACATAATGTACAGTAAAGTTTTACTGAGTATTATGTGCTAGGACATTGAGAGCACAATTACATTTAATGAATACTTCAGCGGAGAAACAGCATTTAAGAGATGGGTGCTAAGTTGTATGGTGGTAGCAACATGTCATAGTTGTTGAGGCTAGAGCTGGACTTCCTAGGTTCAGATCCCAGATCTGCTACTCACCTGCTTTATAATCATAGCAAATTTTTTAACTTCTCTGTCTGAACATTAGGGACATTGATGGTGCTTCCTCCAGGATATAGAGCTGATAGTCAAGTGAGCCTGGTCCCACATGGCCAATGAAACCTGGCTCCTGTGATTTGAAAAATATACCAGGCACATGTGTGTGCATGTCTCAAATTCTGACAGGATGGAGAAATGAAGGAGAATGATTCCATGTGACCGTCCCATTGGGAGGTGTTTTCTCTCGCTCTCTCTAGAAATTAAAAAAAAAAAAAAAAAAAAGTACCTCTTTCAGTGGGTTATTAGTATATGTAGAGTTCTTAGAATGGTACCTGGGACATTGGAAACACCATGTTTAAATAGGTGCTAGTGATGATAATGGTGGTAGTGATATTCTTATCAGAGTTAATGTCATTATTACGGTTGTCATCACTGTAAGGCCTAGTGCCATGGCCAAGCCCAGATGCCCAGATATCCTTTCTCTCTTCCTAATGTCTTGCCTATGATAACCTACCATGCAGGCACTGTCCTTACCCAGCAAAGAAGAGATTAAAACTTGCTTTACCTTCTTATATGAAAGTTTACTTTGTTTAACTTTCCCTTCTCCAAGTTTCTTGATTTATACAAGTTTGGTTATCTTCTATTTTGGATGGAGGATGGTGGTGGTGGTGGTAAAAAGGTTGAGAGTAGGATGGAACAAATCAGAATCTTCAATGAGCTGGAAGGATTAAGTTAGAAGAGAACCACAGTTATGTAATAATAATGGATTATCAGAACACTGACTGGAAGTACTGAAAGAGTCATCATGTTTCTTTCTGAATTAAGAAAAGTTCAAATTTATCAGGTATAGGTTTAACGCATTCTTGATTTTTTTTTTTTGAGAGAGAGTTTTTTTGCTATAGGGTGTGTGTGCTCATCATATGTGTGTGTGTGTGTGTGTGTGTGTGTGTGTGTATACTATATATATGTATATATAAAGAGACAGAGAAACATAGAGGAAGAAATCACCCCCCAGGGAGAATGTCCACACCGCAATCCTTTTTCCTCTATCTCCTCCTAGGATCTTGGACACACACGCACATGCGCCTGGCATGAGTTTCAAGCCTCCAGGTCCGGGAATTGAACCATAGTCAACTACATGGGAGTCCAGCGATGCAACCATTACGCCATCTGCTGGTCCCAATTTCTTTTTTTAAAAAATAATTATTTAGTTTTAATTTATTCTTATTATTTTGTTTAATTTGCTATAGGGCATGTGTACTCGCCAGAGAGAGGCAGAGGCAGAGAAAGCAAGAGAAAGTGAGAAAACAAGCCGCCAGGTCTGGGATTCAGATTGCTGTCGGCCATGCAGAGTCCAAAAGTCCCAACCACCATGCCACCTGCTGGCCCCCACAGTCTTGATTTCTAGTTCTTACAAAATTGGCAATCCATGTACAGAATAGAAAAATGTTAGTTGCCACAAATACTCATATGCTGAAGAACCCAACCCATTCCCTACCCATTTTAGAAAAATATGAGATTTTTATAAAGCCAAAGAAATGATTAAAATTCTGTTTGTGCCTGGAAAAAGTCATTTAGCTAACCAATTATATATGTAACTTCTGTAGCAGCCCATTGGAATTAATCTAATTGCATCCTATTGAAAGTCAGTCACCTTGTGCAACATGACAATTTTATGCCAAGAGAAAGTCACCTTGTGCAACATGACAATTTTTTTTTTTTTTTTTTTTTGCCAGGAGAAGGAAAATGTCAAGTCTTTTCATTATGAGAACCACATTTCCCCTTGATCGTTTAAAGCAGGAAGAGGGCCACTCAGGTTAATCTGTTTAGAACTATTTTCAGTTACCTGTATATTTTTTAAGTACTGCCATGTTCTAAAGCCACTTTGTTCTTAGATTCTGCTTTTCAAAATCTGTAAGATTCTATTCTTTAAAAAAAAAGAAGAAAAAAATATATCACTTGACATATTATTTTATTCTGGGGAAGCCTAATTAGCACACGGCTATCAGAGAGCTGATGAATTCCCACATAATATTTTAGGATTCCACGTGCAAGATCACGTTATTCTAGTGACATGAACAGCACGTATCCTCCACAGCTTGCTAATAGCAGTTTTGTCTTTTTTTCTTTATGTCTCTCTGGTCTTTAGGGTATGCCCAAGAGCGGAAGGTGAATGTGTTCTCAAAGGATGTCACGTCAAGGCCCTGCTATGATGGCAGAGGTGGTAGTACATGACTACATGTTACTGGAGCCATATAGGAGGGCCCCAGGGTTCAGATGCTGTTCATCCTGAACATACTGGGTACACCCATGGATGCACCTGTGATTTTGGCTGGCCAGAAGGCTGGTAGGGAGGGAGGAGGATCAGGGTATGGCAAGTCCCTGTCAGGGGTCTCCAAGTCTCCCCATTCCCCTCCCTCCCTAGCTCACTCCCCCAGCTCAGAATAAATAAATAAACTTAAGAAAAAAACAATGTTGTAGAACATACATTTTGCAGGATACAGTTTTTTTTTAGTAGAAAAAGTCTATTATCTTGAAATTTTATATTATAGAATAGTTGTTATGTATTATTTTTTATTTCAATAAAATAAAGTAATATTCTGAATGAGAAAAGGATTAGAGTAGCACTCTCAAATATCCCTTTTGAACCTCAGCTTAAAGTAGATTTATCACAGAAAAGCTTAAGAGAAAGTAAAGAACATTTATGGATCAGCTGTTGGGTGCTAGAGATTACACTAGGTATTTTCATAGAAGTAGTTCATTCTTACGATAAACCTTCAATATCCAAATTACTATCACAAATAAATATGTTTAAATTAAGTGTGTTACCTAATTAATTTATAAATTACTGTTTTAGACTTTAACATCTGTGAAGTTCAGAGTCCAAATTTTTTACCTCCTCTTACACCTTCAGAATGAATTTTTATCTTCTCTCCCCGATTTTTCCTGCCTTCATTTTTCTTTTATGTTTAGTATTTTAAAATTGTATTTTACTTTGTTTTCATCTAACCTACCTCATATATTTTTTGACATAATATTAAATTAGTGCAGTGAATTAACTGATAACAAACTTGGTTAATCACACAAGTAGGAAATGGAAGAGTCAGATATTAATATAAGCATAAATACAAATATGATAAACTTCATAGTTCTTTCTGTTCTGATTACACCTTGCTGCCTTATGGAATCAGGATAAAAATAAACAAATATATAAGTGTTTTGAAAGGATTTACAGCTGTTTGTATGACTAGACTATAAGCTATTTTGAGCAGAGAGAACTGGGTTATATGCTATTTCTAGGTTGAGCAAAACCAGTAAGTTGCTTTCAGTCCATAGGATTCAATTCAACATTGTATTAAAATTAATGGAAATGCCAACTCCCATTCAGAACAGATGACCAACAAGTGATAGCAGAGAAGACATCTTAGGGGAAAGGATAAAGCACCCTTTTCCCAGTAATTGCCAACTGCGTCCCGCAGCGTTCTGTGTCGATCAGCTAGCTTACAGTGCCTCAGGTATGGTTCAGCCAGGTTGTGTAGAATCCCACAAACCTCTTTTCACCACCCCAATTAGGATGTTGTATTACTGTTCCTCCTTAATAGGGAGGCAGAGAATTTTCAGACCTCTCTGTCTCTTAGTAGATTCTGAAATTTTGAGAAAAATGAGTCTTAATGTAAATGGATACCTGGGTCTTACTTTTTTGACAAGAGGATAATTTTTCCAAAAGAAAACATCAGATCCTACCTATATGAAATGTTTATTAGGAAGTCTGATTTAGCTCAAGGCAACTGTGCTGATCTCAAAAGTTCATAATATTCATTGATCTTTTCTCCTTTCCTATGATTATTATTACTATTTCATAGCAATGTCAATATTGTAAAACAATTGTAAAAATTGTTTTAATCTTGCCAAATGCTTCTGTATTTCCGAAAACAGAGAAATAGTATTTAATTGCTTTTTCTGGCTTATCCCCAAAGACTGGCATGTGGCATGGTCCTAAAGAAGGCAGGGTGAATGGGAATTCTCTGGAGCACAGATCACTGTCTGTCCAACTCTATACCATACCTTCTAGAAGGCAGAAACGAGCTCCTTCCTAAGGTTGGCAGACACTGGAGAAGAGCCTATAGAATTGGTTCCTTGCATAGGTCTGCAAAACCGTAGAGCTGTGTAACCCTGAAGGCCGTGGTGGGGCTGATCTGATTTCCTAATTTGGGTCATGCTGTTGTCTTTTCTTGGATTCTTCTCTTCAGTTTTTTCTGCCTTTCCATTTTTTGTCTAGCCATCAAAGGCTAGTTCAAATCCTACCTCTTCCAGGAAGCCTTATCTCCTTCATTCCACCTCAAAATGATTCCTTTTTTTCCTACCCATTTCCAGTATTCATTTGACTGTACAATCTGGCCCTTATTATTTCCTAATAAAAAAGCTACCATTTTGTTGAATACAGACTACACTCTTATTTCATACCCCCCATGAGGGCCATCCTCATTGTCACAAACTTACATTGAATCATCGAAAAAGGCATGATGCATTTTTGCATTAAAAAAAAACATGGAAAAATACTTCATGACTTTTCCAACAACCCAATATTACAGTTTCTCACCCTTCAAATCTATTAATATCTGCTTTATGTATGAGCATTTAGGGACTCATGTTTAGGTAATCTGATGTTAGGAGCATATACATTTATAGTTTTTATATTCTCTTGATTAATTGAGGCTTTTATTACTATATACTGACCTCCAATTTATCTTGTTTTACAGTTTTTGACTTAAAATGTATTTTATCTGATGAAATGTATAGCTACCCCTGCTGTCCTGGTTTCAATTTGTATGGAATATCTTTTTCTATTTTGTCACTTTTAGCCCTTCACTTTTAGTCTATGTATGTCCTTAAAGATAAGGTGAGTCTGTGATAGACAGCATCTAGTTCAGTGTTTTTCGTTTAGCCAATCTATGCCTTTTCATCAGAGAATTGGTTTGGGAAAGTTTTTATTTCTTAATCATTTCTGAAGTACAGCTTTGCTAAGTACTGTATTCTTGGTTAGCAGGATTTTATTTTGTTTACTGTAGTACTTTGACTATATCCTGTCTTTCTCCTTACCTGTAAGATTTCTGCTGACAAATGTGCCATATGCCTTATTGGATCTCCCTTGTTTGCTATTTGTGTCTTTTTCTGTTGCTTCTTTCAGGATCTTCTTATTCTTGTTGACTTTTTTCTTTAACTGTTGGAGAGCATATGTACCCACCAGAAAGGAGAGAAAACCTCCAAATGGGGCATGGACAGATATGACACCGTCCCCCTTCCTCATGTCTCCTTCCTTTCAGGATCCTAGGCAGACACTACAGGGCTGGGAGTGAACCATGGCTGGCCATGCAAGATGTGGCTCCCTATGCAGAGGACTTAATTATGCTACAAGGCTTGTCCCTTGACATTGATTTTTGACAATTTGATTATAATATGTCATGGTATAATCTTGTTTGGATTGAATCTAATTGGAACCCTATGACTTTCCTATACCTAGATATTTTATCTTCCACCAGATTTGGAAAACTTTTCTGCTATTGTTTCTTTAAGTAGCTTTCTGGCCCCTTGACTCTGTCTCCTCTTTCTTAAACTCCTGTAAGTCAGTATGTGCTGTTTTGATCCATCCCATAAAAACCTGTAAGCTTTTTCTCTTTCTCATGTTTTTTTCTCAGCTGTACATTTTCAAATAATTGTCAAGCACACAGATTGTTTCTTCTTCTTGATCAGTTCTGCTGTTGAAAGTTGCTCTTTGTTGCATTTTTTTAAATTTCATTTGTTGTATTTTTCAGCTTCAGAAACCAATTTTTTAAAAATACTTCTAATCTCTTAAATTTCTTATTCTGATTTGCTGTTTGTCTGATTTCATCAATTTTTTTTGAAGTTTGCTAGGATTTTTAGAACAATTACTTTGAATTCTTTTTTTTTTTTTTTTTTGGGGGGGGGAGAGGTTTTTGTTATAGGGCATGAGCACTCGCCAGAAAGACAGAGAGAGACAGAGAGACAGAAAGCGAGAAATCACCCCCCGGGAGGATGGCCACACCACAGTCCCTTCTCCTCCATTTTCCTCTTGGGATCTTGGGCACGCATGCACACACGCCCGGCGTTAGTTTAAGCCGCCGGTCCGGGACTCGAACCACGGTCGACTATATGGGAGTCCAGCAACTTAGCCATTACGCTAACTGCTGGTCCCAGAATTCTTTTTCATGTAGTCTGTATTATCTTTATTTCTTTGGAGTCAGCTACTAGGAGGTTATAATATTTCATGGTGTAATTTCTACTTCCTTTTTCTTATTGTCTTACATTGATATATATATATATGAAGATATGAAGAAGGAGGGATTTATTCCAGTCTTTACAGACTGGCTTTGTTAGGTAAATTCTTGCACTGGCCCACTTGTCAACCTGTCCAGAGATTTCTGGGGAGACTCTCTATGTGATCTGTAGGTAGGTTTACTACTAGAGTCCTTTGAAGGCAAGCCTAATGTCAGAGTCAGCAGGTGGGTTGCTGTGTCACCTGGGTGTATGGAGTCTGGACCCACTGGGATGAACCTTACATATTGTGTCTGTGAGGGTAGGATTGGTACCTGGGTCTACCAGGGTAGTCTGGGAGCCTGGGTCTTTAAGGGTAGGCCTAGAGTCTGGATCTACCAAGGCTGACCTAAAGCCTGAATCCACAGAAGCTGACTTGGCCCTGGGGTGGGCCAAGCTCAAATTTTCAGGGACTGGCTGGAGTGGACTGGTTAGTTGGGTCTGCTGGGATGACCTGGCATCTTGAGTCTGTTAGGTTGTGTCCATGACTTGACTATGTAGAGTCAGGCCTGGGTCTGAGTCTTCATAGGCAGTCCTGCTGCCTCATTTTATAGGGACCAACCTGACAGTGATCAGATCTAGACTGCAGATCTGCTGGAATATGAGGCTTCCTGGACTGGCCTGCCACTAAAGAAACCTGAAGCCTGTGTCCATGGGTGCCAGTCCTTAAGTAATCAGTGGCACCAGCTTGTCACTAGGATGGACCCAAAGACTGAAACTGTAGGCCAACATGACTCTGGAGTAATCTGAAGACTGAGCTTGGGGTTGTAAGTGTTGGCCTATGCTAGGTTAGGCTGCTTGGGCAGATCTGGTGTTGGGGCAGGCTTACAGACCCAGTCTGCAGGTACTGGCCTGGATCCTGCAATAGTAGGGGCCAGGTTAAAACTGGGCTGGCCTGAGCCCATACACTGAACATAGAGGCTGTGTCCTTGGCTGCTAACCTGATGACTAGGGCCAGCCTAGTGCTGGATTTTTACTGTGGTAGGCCCAGCTTTTGGGGAAGGAAACAAAGTCCAGTGCTCACGTTCCCTCCCTTGCCCTACATGGAGGGTAATTCTTCACATTCTGCTGCTACATTTGGGGGAGGAGTAACAGAGAGCTATAAAACTCCTTTCTTCTCTCTTCAGTGCATTTTCATTTCTGTGCTACACCCAGGTGCTACCATCTCTCACCAGACTTCCTTAGTGCTTGTGAAAGTGTTTTCCTATGCAGAAAGTGGTTTAAATTGATGTTTCTGAGGGGGACATAGTCCAGAACGTTTTATTCTGCCATCTTGCTGATGTTCATCTCATTGTCCCTGATTTATAGATGAAGAAACTGAGGTTTAGGAAAGTTAAATCCCTTTAACGAAATCTCTTTGCCAAAGACAGACAAAACAAAACAAAAAAAACAACAACTTAACGAGCTGAGATTCAAATTAATTCCTTCTGACTTCAAAGCCTGCTTTCTTCCACTGTGTGGATCTGGGCTCTCAAAACTTTTCTTCTCTCATAGCCTAAGAAATGGGAAGTAGAAAAGAATGCAAAAAGCTAAGGGAGAATGGTCCATGAATCATGCCCAGGAGTTCTGTTGCTGGAGAAGGGCTTGAATGGGGAATAGGAAATATTGTCTCTTGGACCCCGTTGAAAGTCTTCTTTAGACCAAAGTAGTTCTAGATTTAGTTAACTGGGCTTGTAACCAAGGTGTGACACTGCCTCTGGCTGCTACTGTCTGCCTTTACCAGTTTCCAAAACTACTATTGGTCTTCTCAGGGAGGTCTATAGAAGGGGGTGCTTTGCTTTGTCACCTTGGTTATCACCAGCTTCTGCATTTATAGCTCCTGTAACTGCTGGAGTCCACCATCTAATAGGTGGACTCAATGTTGACTATCTTTTTCTATCTGTGTTACCTCATATACTGACTTGAGTCTGATAATTTGTCCTTTC
This sequence comes from Tupaia tana, assembly GCA_026018925.1. Taxonomy (NCBI): domain Eukaryota; kingdom Metazoa; phylum Chordata; class Mammalia; order Scandentia; family Tupaiidae; genus Tupaia; species Tupaia tana. The sequence continues at coordinate 166,623,529 of JAKSZU010000002.1, read as the reverse complement.
CTCACTTCTCCTTTCTCATAATGTCCCATTTATATTGTTTTCATTACCTGGGATTATGCATGGGCTGCAGAATTTTTTCTCAAGGAAAACTGTGGCCCTTTGACTGGATCTCTTTATGTGTGTACTACCCAAAAATGTTGGCCATTGTGCACCAAGGATGCCCCTTCATAAGATGTTAAAAAAAAAAAAAAAACTTAAATAAAAAATAAATTTTTGTATAAAATGCACAAAGAATAAAACAAAAAATAATTACCACCCAAAGATAAATTCTGGTATATATTACTTCAACAGTTTCCCACATCTGTGTATATGTGTTGGTGTGTATATAGAAAACATAAAAATTTTCTTTTAAATAGTCTCATGTTGTATTTTTCACTTACCAGTCTGTGTTTTGTTTTTTTTTTTTTTTTTAACTCTTTCTTCCACAGGGCTAGCAGGTAGCATAGTGGTTAAGGCACTGGACTCCCGCATGGTTGACTGCAGTTTGAGTCCTGGACCTGACAGCTTGAAAATCACACTGGGCACATGTGCATATATGCCCAAAATCTTGAGAGGAGGATGGAGAAGGGATTGTGATATAGCCATTCCTCCTTTCTCTCTTTCCCTCTTCAATGAGTGCACACAACCTATGGCCCAAAAAAAGAAAAGAAAAGCTCTATCTTCCTTTTTTGTTTCTTAGTAAATTTTTTAATTTACATTTAATCTCTCTAAATCTTTACAGTGTGCAACATGATTTTTCTCAGCATGAATACAGAGCATATTAGTCAAGTAAAAGACATTACCATATACATTATCATCAGCAGATAACTTTTCATTTTTATGTCTCTTAAATGTGTTGTTTGTTTTTTCCCTGATCTTCTCCCTGCCACACCATAATACCCTCTATTATGCCCTCATACTGTCTCAACTATCTATAGTTGCCTTCCCTGCTATCATACCTTCTAATCTTTTAGTTTCTGCTGTAGAGCACAGACATTCGGTATATATTGAGCAGGGATGTACAATGCCTGTCTTTCATAGTCTGGCTTACTTTACATAGTATTAAATCTTCCACATTTGTCTGCTTTGTTTCAAATGTCAGGATGTCTTTTTTTTTTTAATGGCTGAGTAGTATTCCATAGAGTATATGTCCCACATTTTTTCAATTCAGTCATCTGTTTTTAGACATTTGGGTTGATTCCATGTCCTAGCAATTGTAAATAATGCTGCAATAAACATGGATGTGCAAGTGTTTCTCCAACTAAGACTTTTCCTATTCTTTCCTTTGGGTAAATGCCTAAGAGTAGAATTGCTGGGTCATATGGTAGTTTTATTTATAGGTTTCTGAGAAATCTCCATAACTTTCTCCACAGTGGTTGTACTAATTTACCTTCTGAACAACAGTGTAGGAGGGTTCCCTTTTCACCACAGCCTCACAGAATTTATCATTCTTTATTTTAAAAAATTTTAGCCATTCTGACTGGAGTTAAGTGATATCTCATTGTGGTTTTGTTTTGCATTTCCCTTATGATAAGAAATGCTGAGCATGTTTTCATATGCTTTTTGGTCATTCATGTATCTTCCTTAGAGAGTTGTCTGTTCAGCTCATTTGCCTATCTTTTAATTGGATTTTTTTTTTGTTGTTTTTTTGTTTATTGTTTTGTGCGGAAGCTGCTTGAGTTCCCTGTATATTCTGGTTATCAATTCCTTATCTGAGGCCTAATTTGCAAATATATTCTGCCACTCTGAGTGTTGTCTCCTTACTCTAATTATTGTTTCTTTTGCTGTGCAAAAGCTTTTTAGCCTAATGTAGTCCCATTTGTCTATTTTTGGTACTATTGCCTGTGTTTGGGGGTATTCCTTAAAAAGTCTTTGCCTATGCCAATGTCTCTAAGAGTTTTCCCATTGTTTTTCCACCACTAGTTTTATAGACTGAGATTTTATGTTTAGATCCTTGATCCATTTTGATTTTTATTAATGGTGAGAGATAGGGGTCCAGTTTCATTTTTCTTCAGGTCGATATTCACTTTTTCCACCATCATTTGCTGAAGAGATTTTCTTTTCTCCACTGGATTGTCTTGTGCCCTTTGTTGATCAGTTGGTTGTATGTTTTGGGGTTTATTCATGGATTTTCTATTCTGTTCCATTGGTCTACCTGCCTGTTTTTTGTCACTTCCATGCTGTTTTGATTATCCCAGCTTTTAACTGAACCTTGTGGTGGTTTGGACACACTGAATTTTTAAATTTTTTCCTTTTTAAGAATTTTTTTTGAGAGATTTTTGCCATGGGGTGTGTGTGCTCGCTGGAGAGACAGAGAGAAACAGAGAGACAGAAAGTGAAAAATCACCCCCAGAGGGGGTAGTCACACCACAATCCATTCTCCTCTCAGGATCTTGGGCACACACACATGTGCCTGGCGTGAATTTAAACGACCAGGTCTATGACTCGACTACATGGGAGATCAGCAACATAACCATTATGCCATCTGTTGGTTCCCTTTTTAAAATTATTTTAATTTCTTCTATACATTCAATTGCTTTACGTCACTACAGCTTGTAAAGTGAATTTACTCAACATGAATACACTTCGCACCAGTTCAGTCGAAGATCCTATACGTGTCAATCATCAACAGATAATCATCCATTTCTGTGCCCTATAAATGTCTTACCTCTTTGTTATTGTCCTTGATTCCTTTCCTCACATTATTCCCCCCTTTCTCCCACCCTCATCCCACACTGTCTTCAGAATCTGTAACCATTTTCCATGTTTCTATATCCTCTAATCTTTCCATTTCTGCCGTAGAGTGTGAACAGTCAGTATATATTAAGTGGAGACATACAATGTCTGTCTTTCATAGCCTGGCTTGCTTCACTCAGCAGTAAATCTTCCATGTTCATCCACTTTCTATCAAATGCCAGGATCTTGTTGTTTTTTATGGCTGAGTAGTATTCCATAGAGTATATGTGCCACACTTTTTCAATCTATTCATCTGTTTGTGGACATTTGGGTTGGTTCCATGTCTTAGCAATTGTGAATAATTCTGCAGTAATCATAGGTATGCAAGCACTTTTCTGACTGAGCGTTCTCAATTATTTCTTCTGCTTTCTTCCTTTCATCCATATATAAGTAGTCCTCTGATTTAAGATGTTTTCTTTAGTACTTTTATGAAGTTTTTCTTACAATTAAATCTTTATTAATTTCCGTAATTTGTTTTAATAGGTAGAAAGGGTTGGAGACTTATCTTTTGTTCAAATGGTTAGGTAATTGCACCAAGGTCATTTATTAAATAATACAAAGTTTTGAAGTGTCACCTTTTATTAAATACTCCATTCTTCCCTACATTTATGTTTCTGAACTTTGCTTTATTAATAATTTCTTAATCTACAACAATGCCAAACTTAATTCTTGCGATTTCAGAACTGATTATAATATCTGGACGGTTGGTTGCTACCTGCAATCATTATTCTTTTTCAAATTAGTCTTAGCTGCTGTTGTGTCCTCTCTTCCCTGCTGCAGAAGTAAAGATTACTGTTGTGTACACATTTGGATGAGGCTGCCTGGGTCAGCCCATCTCTTAGGCTCTTCAATATTTTTCCCAGCTAAGTAGCAGGAATAAAGCTTCTGTGTTAACCTATTAATAGTTTCTTGTGGGAACAGCAGTTAGCGTAATGGCTATGTTGCTGGACTCCCATGTAGTCGACTGTAGTTCGAGTCCTGGACCCGGCGGCTTAAACTCATGCCGGGCACGTATGTGTGTATGCTCAAGATCCCGAGAGGAAAATGGAGGAGAAGGGATTGCAGCATGGCCATCCCCCCTGGAGGGTGATTTCTTGCTTTCTGTCTCTCTCTCTCTCTCTCTCTGTCTTTCTGGCAAGCGTGCTCGCCCTATAGCCAAAACCTCTCCAAAAAAAGAAAAAAAAAAAAGTTTCTTGTTCCACACAGATTTTGTTCTCACTTGCTCTCCGGTCTAGAACTGAAAAATGCACCACATGCCAATATCTCTAAGCCTCTCTGATCTGTGAACATACACCTTCACCGACATTTGTGTGTTGCTACTTGGAGCCAAAAGGAAAATGGTCATTTAGCCAGATTTCACTCCCAGTGAGCAGGAGTACTTCCACTGCCTGGCACCTACCAGTGCCTCCAGTGACTAATCCCACCTTCTGACCTCCAGCCATCAGCCCAGCCTCCATTAGTGCCTCCCTCAAGAATGTGTAGCTGGCCTTCATGCCATTTTGCCAGGTTCTCTCTTTCCCACTCCATCTGCCAACTCATCCTCCACCTTCTCTCCTAAGGTGTCAGCACAGAAAGGTCCCTACCTCTGGCACCTCTGGGCTTAGGCAGAGCTAGGCACATAGCAATATAACTAATACTTTAATTATGTTTACATAGAAACATTGTAGCACCGACATGACTGGTTCCAGCCAGAAGAATGCGTGCTTGTTTCCTGCCAGGAAGGATGCCAGGAAACCTATGCTTTAGAGTCTCTGTGGGCATGGAGCCTGTATTTGAGGTAGATAGAATTTCAACCATTGAAAACTGAGCTTCATTGACTCCTTTCGAAACATAGCTAAAAGAAAAATGGTCACCTTTGCACAAGTCTCTATCAGAAGCCTAGGACAGCAGAAAATCACTTACTACTTTTTTCTTTTTGCATGTGCTGCATTGGTTCCATCTTTCTTTCCTTCCTTCTTTTTCGTTCTCTTTTCTTTTCTTTTCTTTTCTTTTCTTTTCTTTTCTTTTCTTTTCTTTTCTTTTCTTTTCTTTCTCTCTCTCTCTCTCTCTCTCTCTCTCTCTCTCTCTTTCTTTCTTTCTTTCTTTCTTTCTTTCTTTCTTTTCTTTAGAGAGATTTTTGCTATAGGGCACATGTGTTCACTGGAGAGTCAGAAACAGAAAATGAGAAATTACCCCACCCCCCAGGGGGGATGGCCACACCATAATCCATTCTTCTCTAGGGATTTTGGGCACACAAGCACACATACCTGGCATGAGTTTCAAGCCACCAGGTCCAGGACTCAAACTGCAGCCGACTACATGGGAGTCCAGCAACATAACCATTATACCATCTGCTGGTTCCACATCTTTTATGATTTTTCAACTAAAAATGAAAACGTTGAATGTGTTTTTGTAGAAGACACTTTATTGACATTCTATTTCAGTGCTAGCCAAAAGAAAAATAAATACATATCATATATATATTTTAAAGTTTATACTAGCCACATTAAAAAAATAGGTTTAAGGGACCGGCAGATGGTATAATGGTTACATCACTAGACTCTCATGTAGTTGACTGCAGTTCGAGTCCTAGACCTGACAGCTTAAAACTCACGCTGGACATGTATGCATGCGTGCCCAAAATCCCGAGAGGAGAATGGAGAAGGAATTATGGCATAACCATCCCTCCTGGGAATAATTTCTCACTTTCTGTCTCCTTGTCTCTCTGTATGTCTCCCTGGCAAGTGCACGGACCCTATATCAAGTCTCTTAAAAAAGAAAAAAAAGGTGAAATTAATTTTAACATTTTATTTAACCTTAACCTAATATTTTCAAAATATCATATCAGCATATAATCAATACTTTAAGAAATTAATATACTTTTTTCCTTTATTTGAAAAAGTGTGTGTTTCATGCTTTTAGTACAACTTGACTAGGACTAGCCACATTGCAGGTGCTCAATAGTCCCACACAAGGTCACTTTACATCCAAATGCTGAATAATCTTCCAATGTCCTTGTCCTTGTTTTGAAAATAACCACATCTAGAAGTTCTTAACTAAGAGTGCATGTGCGGGTGATTCACCCGGAAGCTTTTTTCTAAATACGCCTCGTTGTGTGTTCCCACACAGATGTATGGAGATTAAAAAAATCTTCGCATGTGAGTCTGGGCGTTTGTGTTTTAAGAGAGGTAAATATTAATAGGTGATTCTGACCAATACATTTAAATAAAAGCCACTGAGCTAGACCAGTTTCTTCATTTTGCCTATGACTCAACATATTCAGTGTAACTAAGCAGCTTTCTCACAGGAAGTAATGATACAGATCTAAACCTTCTCCTGACGAATCTGTCATTGTCTTTGTTTTTCTTCCTTATCATCACATCTGGCATATAGGCTAAGAAAGCAGACTACTATTGTCCACAGACTTTTCTTTTTTTTAATAACATTAATTGGCAACAAAAGGGATTTTTCAGGTTAAGCTCTTTTAGATTGTCAAGACATTAAATGTGAAATACCAAACTGTCACGTGTGTGCACACACATGCACATATACATGATGCCTGAATTGTATTGTGAGTTGAGGTTTCATTGTGATTTGACCTGACCGTAGATTTCACATACACTTACATTCTCTTGATACCTTCTGGACCCACCTTTCTGACTAATGTTTTTTTAAAACTGCTTTAAAAAAAATCTATATTAAATTAACAGTGGCTATTATAATTATTTTAATGTATCTCTGGATATCATGATCTGATATAAAAGTTCTTCAGCTTGTCAATTTTCAACTCTGGAGTTTCCAGCTTAAAATTTCATATATTTAAATTAATGACAAGACTGCCAGATCTCAGCAGGCAGCAGGGCTGACTACTCTGTAATTTTATGGGAATTCTTTATAGAGTGAGTCACAATGGCTTTCTGCTCGTTCTTTCATGTAAAGCTGACAAAGACAGCACACGAGCTTCGCTAAAAGATAATAAACCTCAGAAAGGTCAGCCAAAGGTAATTCAAGGATAAAGTGATGATATGGAGAGTCGGTCACATTTGCTTTTTAACACTAATTTTGTATGAAGTGACTAAATTTACCCAGTTTTATTCAAGGCAAATGAAATTAATAATTAAATATTTTATAGTTACTTCATCCATATTCATGCTTATTAAAAATCAGGGGCCAGGCCAGCCAGGTGGCCTAGCAGTTAAGGCAGCTGGCCAACTGTGCAGTTTGAATCCTGGTCTGGCAACTTGGAAAACATGCCGGGCACATGTGCATATATGTCCAAAATCCCGAGAGGGGAGTGGAAGAGAAGGGATTGCAATGTGGCCATCCCTCCCAGACGGTGATTTCTCACTTTCTGTCTCTCTCTGGTGAATGCACATGCCCTATAGCAAAATTAGAAGAAAAAAAAAAGAAAACTTGGAAAAATATCAAGGGCCAACCCAAAGCTTGGTGGATAAAGCAGCTGGATCCCACATGGCCAACCTCATGATCTGAGTCCTGGACTTGGGAGCTTGAGATATATGTGTGATTCGAGTGCCCAAACTGCCAAAAGAGGGAGAAATGGAGGAGAAGGCACCGCGGCATGACCATTCCTGTGGGGAGTGTTTTCTCTTTTTCTCACTCTCTTTTTCTTTCTATCTCTTTCTCAAGGGAGCACACTTGCCTTCTGACAAATTAAAAAATAAGTAAATAAATGAATGGACTTAAGAATATGGAAGTCATAAATAATTAACAAGGTCTATTAAATACAATCATGGCATCCATACTACCCTGCAAATAACTGTCATACTCTTAAAAAAACCTTTTTGAAGATCCAGACTGTTTGGACAAATTTATAACAATTATCAGGATAGTTGTATGGCTCCCCCTTAAGAGAGGCTTCATTTAAATAACAGACTAACTCCCCCCCCCCATTTCCCACCCCCATAGGGCATATGCACTCACTGGAGAAAAAACAGAGAGAGAGAAAGTGAGAAATCAATCTGGGGTGAAGGAGAGTTGGGGGGGGCACACTGCATTCCCTTCTCCTCCATTCTCCTGTGGGATTTTGGGCGCACACATGAACCCAGGATGATTTTTAAACTACGGGCTCAGTACTTAACTCACAGACAGCCATGTGGAAGTCCAGCACTTTAACCACCACACCACTTGCTGGACCCTACACTAACTCTTTTTACAAATAGAAAATTCAAACTGAGATCCAAAGAGTCCAGGAGATTAGCTTCAGGTCATACACAGATTCCTCCTCGTGCTGTTCTGCTACTGTATTCTGAGTCACTTCACTGCCCTTCCTTTTTCATCAACTATGAACTATCTTTTGTAGAGCATTATATACCGTATTAAGGTGTTACAATTTGCTATGATGAAATGACTAAAAGTATTTTACATGAAAATATTTGACATATATCTATGACTCATAAAATAGACTACAGACAATAGCACCATAACTTCAGTGTTCAAAGTTTCCTGTGTATTTTTTTCTTTTTCTTTTTCTTTTTCTTTTTCTTTTTCTTTTTCTTTTTCTTTTTCTTTTTCTTTTTCTTTTTCTTTTTCAGAGGTTTTTGCTATAGGGCGCATGCACTTGCCAGAAAGACAGAAAGAGACAGAGAGATAGAAAATGAGAAATCACCCACCCCACCCCCCCCAGGGTGGATGGCCACGCCACAATGCCTTCTCCTCTATTCTCCCCTTGGGATCTTGGGCATGCACACACACGTGCCCAGCATGAGTTTAAGTCACTGGTTTGGGACTTGAACCACAGTCGACTACATGGGAGTCCAGCGACATAGCCATTAAGCCAACTGCTGGTCCCATCCTGTGTATTTCTCTCTGTGTGTTAACCCTGGTGTATTAAATAGAGAATGGTCATTTTCTAAAGAATAGATTTCTTAGGGCTGAGAATAAGAGCCAAACCTAAAGGTACTTTCTTTGGGAAATACTGAAACTTGGGACCATAACCCTATTTCTCTTATTTAATATACTTACTCATTGTAGGAAAATAATCCACATGGGCACATGGGTAATTGAATACATAGTGCACTGGGAAGTATGGGCAACCGTGCTTGACTTCTAATATGTTACATGTCTGAGAAAAAAGTATATATTTTATTAATTGTAATAAGCAAATCAGGTGATAAATAGAAAACCCCTTATTTTGAGTGCTCTGTTTAATTTCTTAGTATTCAAGATCCTTAATGTAAACAGGAGAAAGGGGCCAAGCCTGTAGCGTAGTGACCAAGTGACCTGCCAAAGGAGCTGGAGCCCACGCTCTCTGTGGTGCATCCTTGCCCTCTGTCATACTCACAAAGACAATAAAGAGGAAAAAAGAAAGAAAGATTTCTCTTTTTACATTCTCTTTCTACCCAGTGTTTGCCTTCAGTTTGGGGGATTTCCTTTTTTCTATACAGGGCAGTGTTTTTATTACAGAATTAAAAATTATAAACCTGAGACCAGCAGGTGACTGGACTGCCACATGGCTGACCACAGTTCAAGTCCTGAACCAGACGCTTGAAAATCATGCTGGGCACACGTGCAAGTTTGCCCAAAATCCCAAGAGGAGAAGGGATTGTGGCATGGCCATCCTCCATCCCTGCGGAGGATGATTTCTCACTTTCCCTCTCTCTGTCTCTCTCTAGTGAGTACACGTGCCCTATGGCAGAAACCAAAAAAACAATTTTTCTTTTAAATTGGTAAAGCCCAATCCTTAACTCCGCGTGCCATTCAGGTTACCCAGTGAGGAATGGCTCTCCATAAACCTGGGAGTTACAAGCAGCTTCGTTCAGAAGGTTATTAGGCATTAAGTAACTGCTATTCAAGAGCACTAGGCTAGAAACTGGCAAGAAGGAATTATTATTTGTGTGCCAATGTTTGTAAAACTGGTCAGGCGGTAAGATAGCAGCAGTCTTCGATATAATTGAGCTGTAGTGGATAAAAATGCATAATCATACATTGTCTTATGAGAGTCTTGGATTGACATTTCTATTTTGCATTGTACTTTGCAGTCAAATAAAGGAACCTGTTTCAACATATCCTGACAACTATAATTTAATAACTATGTAGTGATTATTTCTTAGCAATTTTTGAATTTCAGCCAACCAAAAAAAAAATTGTAATAAAAATGTGGCCTTATGGAAGTAAAGGTTAAACTTTAAAAAATGCAACTGTTCAGGTAAATATGAAAGCACTGACATCCAAATGGCACATCCAATCTATTGTTTGTTTGGCCATTATGTATTTACAAACTTTAATTTTAAAAGCACTGTTTTTCTCCTTGAGTGAATTATAAAAAGTATTCCCATAATTTTTAAAGCATCTTTGATTTTAGACTAAAGGTTTTTAGATAAGCTTAAATGGATTGTTCCACTATGTGTTTCCAAAAATGTTGAACACTGTACTTTAATAATGTATATTTTTCTTTATAAACTTAATACAGGGGCTTTACTAGAGCTCTAAGGAGAATTGGTAAGCTTTAAATAATCTTTGGTTTGCAAAAAAGATCAGGATACTTCTGGAAATAACATAGGACCCAACGTTATTTATATACTTTGCAAGAGAGATGGTCATTAGACTGTGTATCCTTTAACCTTGATTTTTTTTTCTTTTGGTGTCCATTTATTTATTTCTTCCATTAGCGAGCGAGCGAGAGAGAGACAGCACCCCCTATAAGCTCTTGATGCTGTGGCCTACTACCAGGCTTCAACCAGCCCCAGATCGTGGGCAAAACTGTGCCCAGTGTACCCAGGGAGATCTCTGGATTTGAGATCTCAGGAGTCTCCCTCCATAGGATTGCCTCACAGAACATTGTGTTTTACCACTGTGCCACTGTCTGGCCTTTAATCTCAATGTTTTACTAAAAAATCAAATGCTGTGTCCTTTAAACAATTAAATTCAATTAAAAAAAAAGAAGAAGAACAAATGCAAAGCACTTAAAAAATTCTTCAGAGTTCCCACTGTAGTAAGTATTTCAGCCTTTGGGTTTTGGTAACCTAAGAAGCTTTATTTCGAGAAGTCATTAACTTGTGTTTTGGCCTGAATCACTGTGTAAGGTCATAGTAGATTCACATCTCTTATCTCTAATCCGTCTGCCCCCTGGGACATGAAGTGTGTTCTAAAAGAAGGAGCACAATCTCAGTGTTGTTAAATCAAGCCTACAGAGGACTGAGAACCCAGAGAAAACACCATATTTTAAGAAATCCTTTCACAGAAAAGGTAGTGATGGCCCGAGATGAGCCCTGGAGGAAAATGAAATGCTTGGCGCAGGTGCACACTGCATGCTCGCCACAGAGCCATCGGTCAGCATTCCAAATCCAGGCTCTCAGCTTGGTAGAGTCAAATTACTGACACTTGGCAGCAGAGTTTGTAGAAGACCTTGATGAAATCCAGTCGTAACTTGTCACTTCTGCTTTCCTTTTGCTCCCAAACGTATAGTTCTATGAATTTCTGTTGTAAATTCTATCTCTTCCAGTCTCTGTAGTTGGACAGCATTTTCCAAGATGTTATTCAACACCTCTCAAATACCAGAGACAGCACCAGCACATTCTGGCCCCCAGCCCATGGTTGTATTCCAGGAATACACCAACTGCTTCGGTGATGGCCAAATGCCAGTTCATGTAGCTAAGTTGTGGTTTGGATGTGTGGATTCATTCCCTTCTGTTTCTTCTGCCTCACCAGAATCTAAGCTCCTAGAAGGTAGGAGCTATGACTTGTATCTCTGCTATCTCCAGATCCAAGGTGTCCGGAAACATGGTGGGTGCACAGTGAGAGTTAAAGGGGCACATCTAGCTATCTGCAATGGTATCATACCATCCCTGACCCCATCCTCTGCTATTCTCCTTTCATTAACTCAGGTTGTAAGGGAATGGAATTAGGGATCAGAGCTGCAAGCCAGGCATGGGCCCATTGCTGACCCTATCACCTGAGAAGTTCAGGATAGAGAGTCTCACTGCTCAAGGAATTCTAGTAAGGAACATTCTGACAGTAGAACCATATGAAAACTACAAAAACTGCCATGTTTTGGTAATTGTTCTAGCAATTCGGATTGGCTAGACAATACCAACTGTGTTTTTACATTCAGATATTTGAAACTGTTTCCTTGTTGGGGGGAGAGATTTTTTGCCATAGAGCATGTGCTTGTCTGAGAGACAGAAAGGGAGAAATCACCACCCAGTGAGGTGGCCACACTACAATCCCTTCTCCTCCATTCTCTTCTCGGGATTTTGGGAATGCATGCACACACTCCCAGCGTGATTTTCAAGCAGCTGGGTCTGGTACTCGAACCACAATCAGCCATGTGGGAATCCAACACCTTAACTACCATGCCACCTGCTGGCCCCTGAAACTGGTTTTCAAGTAAACTAATAATGTTATCTATCTGTTGTTTCTGTTTAAGATAGTTCAATATGTTCTCACTTCCTTCTTTTAATATATTGTTTCAACCACTGATTTATTTTAGCACTTTCTTCATTAAAAATGCAAAGGTAAACTTAAACTTTCTCATAGTCAGCAATTCAAAATCAGTAGAAATCTAAATGAAGTATTTTATGTAAAAATCTAAATGTTTAAAATAGATAAGTACAGTATTCTATCTCAATTGTTGTGATTTTAGGAATGTAAGGTGCTACCAGAGAAAGTATAGGCTTTTTACATAAAAGACATCTGTTTTGGAACCCTAGCTTTGTTGCTTATTTGTTGTGTTGACTTAGACAAATCATTTCATCTTTCCAAGCCCTAGTGTGTTCATTTACAAAGACTACAGTTGTCACGAGGATGCTGCAAGATACTCACATACAGAAGGACCTGCCAGCCTGCGTACTTTACTGAATGCTCAGTGTTGGACTCCCCTGTTTGGCAAACATGTGATGTGTGTGTTGCCCACGGCATTGGTTGCGTTATGAAGGTTGCTGAGCTGAGGTTACTGGGTTCCTGGTTTTGATAATTTGATTTCTTGTGTACTACACTTATTATAGATTTACATATAGTTTAAAATGCAATCTGTTGAGTATCTGGTTCTTTTTTTTTTTTTTTTTTTTTTTTTTTTTTTTGCCACATTTTCAGATGATCATTCATCTGCTGTCAGGGCATTGAAAGGAGTACATGGCTAGTTAGCTCAGTAAGCCAGGGAATGATGCCATTAAAGAAAAACAGCATGTAAATGTGCAGGTATGAGACTAGTGTAGAAGAGTTTGATTAGCTCCAGGGTCACAGGTCAAATTCTAAATTACTACCTTACAAATGTGACCTGCTCATAATGGAGACATGTTTGTCAGTGAGGATAGCTTGGTAATAACAATCTATTACTGACTTGGGAAAAAGTCTTTGAGATATGAAATAATGTATCCTATTAACTTTAGTTCAAAATACTGTTTTCCTTTCATGTGGTAGCAGTCCATTAGTTTACTCTAATAATATTTAGTAGATTTTCAAAGTGAAAAGCATGTTTTAGTTTGTCCATTTAATCATCTACAAAAGATAAAACAACCAAAATTGCCTTGTATAGTCTTATTTAAATTGGACTTAATATCTGTATTGTCCAAAGACTCAGGCGTTAGTCTTCTATTCGTATATTTGTTTGCCTGAGAGATAGGTGTTGGTTTTGCCATTTGTAACTTTTTCTAAAACTTTATATCCACATTTATCCGCATGCACTTTTAATACACATGGTGAGGATGAAATTTAATACATAGCTAACGTCTGCAGATTTGGTGAGGCACAGATATTTTGCAGCCTCCCTTCATTCTGCCAGTCATTAAGGGGTGGGTTGAAACACTTGCAATCTTATTTTTAGAAAATTGTACCTATTTTAAGATATGCCCTTCTAAAAGGAAAAATAATCCTAAGGGTGCTGACAATTGTTTACAAAATACAGTCGTAAAGCTGTCAGACTCCAGAGAGTTCTCTGATTAAATTTTATAATAAGTTTAATTTCTCTGTCTGAATCACTTGGTTAAATTTCATCCTGGCTTCTGGAGACAGGGTAGGAAGGCAGATTCAATTTCAATGCCTTATGCTATTCATTGGGCTTGGCAGAATTTCTCTGTGTTTAAATGATGATGAAGATAGATTAGAGACTGGTTTATCCTCAAATCTTAGCATAGACATTTTCTGTAGACTTGAATCAATTTATTTGTGAACAAAATATGACTTTTGATTAAAAAAAAAAAAAAGAAGCAGCAGCAGCTTATTCAAGTCCCAGTGTCAGAAGAGATTATTGAAATTTGGGGTTGGGTGAGTGGTTTTATCCTAACTGCTACTCTTAATTGAATATATGCTCTTAAAATAGGTTTGAGTGGATTTTTTTAATTGTGAAAAACAAGATAGTATTACACTCACCTAAAATTCTCCTTCAATATTTTGTTTCCTTTGCTATAGTAACAATCTCCCACAATGGCCACTGAAAAGGGTGGGTGTGTTTTGATGGAGGGTTATCTGAAGGAAATCCTATGCATGAATTCTAAAAGGAGCAACCCAGGCAAGTTTCTCAGCCACTTAGATCTCCCGTTTCTTTATAGTTTGAGCATTGCTAGTCACATTGTATTGATCGTAAAAGGACTGATGGTGTGTACAAGTAATGACAGTAAACTAGAATGTCTGCTTAGAGTTAATTGTAGAGTAAATATTAAAATATCTTAGAGAGTAATAAGCATATGTATTATTTTAAATCTTGGCAGCTCCCCAATGTTCCCATTTGTTCATTCACCACTTATTTTATTCTGCAAGTATTTATTGACCCCTACCGTTTCTAGTACTCCCATCTGTACTGTGCTAGAGTACAAAGATAAAGGAGTCTTCCTTCAAGCAGTCACCAGTTACCAGATGCTTGGTCAAATTAATTGTTTTATTTTTTATTTCTTTTTATCAGTATGAGATCGGCTCAGTGCTAGGGATATAGCAAGGGAAGAAAAAAAAAAAGAAGAAGACAGAAATAGGCTTTTCCCTTAGAGACTTATCTGACTTATCTTTAGCTCAGGAATAAAAGTCAACATGAACAAAATAAAGAAGCTACCCGCCCTAGCTAAAGTTTTCAAATAGAGTAGAGCTGTTGATCTTGTTAGTACAGAGATGTGATCTTTTTGTGAGAGGCTAATTTATAGGTGAAATAGAATTAGTTACTTTTTAAAGAAGCTAATTGAAGGTATGGATCCACCAATGAAGAGAATAAAATGACATTCTAAAATTGCTATTTCTAAACTCAGATTTGGAAGATTCTTTATGTTGACTTAGCATCTGATTTTAAGAATTTTAATATTCCATAATATCTCTATAGTGGTAACTTACCTATTAAGTAGCTACATAATTATCTTAACTCTTTGAAAAAGTTAAAAAGCAGATATGGCCAGTTTTTAAATTCAGCTCTGACTCAATATTGGTAGGCTTTTGCTATCACATCCATACTTTATTATAGCGACAAAGATTTCAATTAGTTACCTCAATGATGTGTAATTCAGACGTACTCAACTTCACCCACTCTTTAATTAGAACTATTCAGAGGAATTGATCCAATGAGAGATATACTTAAATCTTAGCATGACTCATAAAAGGGGTAGAAACTGTTTTCATTCCTTTGTGATCTATAGTAGTGTTTTTTCCAACTATCTGTGATAAAGGACCCCTTTTGTTTTTCTTGCTTGTTTTTTTTTTTGTTTCCATTCAGTCTCAAACCAATACTTTTATACAACACAATAAAAGTGAATTAATAGAAAATTGAAAATTTTAAGACATACTGATGTGAAGAGTTAGGGTAAGTTGGCCCAATACTCATTGCAGGAACAGCAGGGAACCTGATTCTTTGTCTCATGCTCCTGAAGAATGAAACATGCAACTACAGAGAGGGGATAGCAAAGCAGAGTTTATTGAAGAAGAAAATAGCTCCCAGGTGGGGAGGGGTCTCAGAGTATGGGTTGCTGAAGAGAAACTGAGATGAGGGGTTTTCATCTTGGTCAG